>JAOTQR010077540.1:0-12079 GCA_025774065.1 Solanum ossicruentum | reverse complement strand
CAGGTGAATCACCTACTTGCTTAGCTTAAATTTGCTAGCTAAACGGAGATGAGGCCCGACGTCGAATTTGTCCAAGTTAGATTATGAATAAAGTCCGTTTTAAGGGTATAACTTTAGCCATGTTTTAGCATCATAAATGGACTTTATTTTTAGCCCAAGATGAATAATTAAAGGGCCCAAGTACATCATAACCCACTTGGCTAATTGAGCCCAAACTAAGTGAAAAGGAACTTAGAAAATGGGCAGCCAAGGCCCATCAACTTTGAGACCTATTTAGGCCCAAGTGTGAGGGCCAAGCTGCTGCCTCACCAACTTAATAATATGTGGTATTATGTGGTCAAAAGGTAAAAACAAAGTTGTCCAAGAAACTCTTTAAAAAGGGCTCAAAACAGCTCCATAATTCATTTTCACTTGAGACAATTTTTTAGCTTCCTAAACTTTTGTTTTATCTTTGTTTCACCTCACAAGGAAGCCTACACAATCCACTAGCATTCTTGAAGGAAACCTGAACCATGAAGGCTAAGATAAGTGGAAATATCCATGTATTCATTATACTTATCACATGACAAACAAGAAGTATATGCTAGTTATGTTTGTGCTGAAATTTTGGGCAGCATGTGTCCTAAGGATTATTGTGAACTTTTCTTGTTGTTCAAGAGGATTTTCTCTTATTGGTTGGCTGAATTATGAAGTAAGACTTACATTTTTAACAATGTTTAGTTTTTTAGTGATGTAACTTATCTGCTGCACCACTTTTACAGTCCACGAAAGTGAGTTCTTGTGTGATATCGTAATTGTGCTCATAATTGGAACTTGTGGGCTGATTGATTGAGGACTATGGTCTCACATCCTCTACCTATTTTGAGGACTTTTTTTGAACTATTTTAGGGCTGGTTGTATGTATAAATGTTGAGGGAACGGTTTGGTTGAAGTTGGTAAAGTTTTGGAATCATCAACGTCGTAATGGGGAAATGGGACGTAACGTTATGCCGCCTATTTATATGTTGCATAGAATTGTTATGTGTTGTGCTCTATGGGCTACTGTAAGACTATTATGGCACTAGAACAGGATGCATATGATATGTATATGAGAATGTGTATTAGAAAATACGATTAGGGGTGAAAAGTTGAACGAATATGCTCGGGTTTATAAATACCCGCTTGTTGCCCGTATGTTGTTTTTTTATGAGATTGGGCTGGCAAGATGTATCTATTGGCTTTTAATACTAGTTTTATCATCTAATATGTTGTAGATAAATATTTGGAGGAAGACAAGGTTATCTTGAGGTAATAGCGAAGTCGTACACCGAGGTATGTAAGGCTACTTGAGTTCATATTATTTGGTATGAAACATAGAACCCTCCTTGGCATATAAAGGCACTTACCAACTCCGACACAACTACTAATTGTGTCTCCACTCTTTCACATATTCATATACTACAATACATAGTTACCTTCAAATCTTCATACATACTTGGATACTAAGTTACATGGGTTCTTGTTGCTAAATAAAGTTCACGAGTTGTTTCATCTCATACGCATTTCATTATTTTTGTAACGTACTCTTTTCATTTTCATATTGTCTTGTTTGATATCTACATGTCACATGCTATATATACAGCCAAACAACTCCAATATGGTGACCACCAATAGAATCATCTCAAAGGTATTGAAAAGTAAGTATATTGCTTATTGATAGGTGGTAACCCGAGGGGTGGAAGAATCACCTAGCCAGGGTCGATCCAATCACGGGGGTAGCCCAAGGGGTTAAAGAAAAAGCCTAGCCAGGGTCAATCCCTTTATAGATTTAC
This sequence comes from Solanum ossicruentum, assembly GCA_025774065.1. NCBI lineage: Eukaryota > Viridiplantae > Streptophyta > Magnoliopsida > Solanales > Solanaceae > Solanum > Solanum ossicruentum. The sequence continues at coordinate 10,268 of JAOTQR010077540.1, read as the reverse complement.
CACTGATCAGCTGGTCATTTGTATTACATGTTGTGCATCGATTATACAGTAAAGGTAAAGTAATAAAAAGAACATAAAGTACATGATCCCACAGTACAACTAAAGGTGGTCTCTTATCTATACCAGTTCATAGTTTCATTTGAGCTATTAATTTTGTATACAATATTTTCTGCCTTACATATTCAGTACATTATCTCATACTGACATCCCTTATGGGGGACTTGCATTTCATGTTGCAGGTACAGGATCTAGTAGATCTCCACAGTAGGAGTAAAGGATATCCAGCTGTTGTTACCAAGCACCAGGTTGCTTCAGAGCTTTGTGTGTGTCTAAAGCTTATATTTTTGTATTGTACAGTTTGTCGAGGTGAGGCTTGTCCTGACCTTTATCAGATACTTTTCCTTATCTAGAGGCTTTGTAGACTACATAAATTAATGTGTCGTCATGTCTCGTACTTTAAACACCGTGGCCCCAATGGCCTAGCCATATGCATTTCCTTTTGGCTTGTTATCACTGTTTATTTCTTAAAGGCATGTCACATGTAGAAATCTCATATAATATGTATAGAAGTGCATAGATACAGGTTGGTTTTCCCAAGCCTCATCCGTAATAGGTGTCAGTTCGCCCTAACGGGACTTTGGGCGTGACAGAAGTGGTATCAGAGCGGGTCATCCTAGGGAGTCTACAAAGTTGTGTCTATGTAGAGTCTTGTTTATCGATGTCTTGTGCAACACATTTATAAGCAGGAGGCTATGTGACATTTAGGAGTTGGTACCATCTTTTCATTCTTTAGATCATGCCATAATGCCAAGTGTAATAGGTGCATTATGTCTAACTCCAAAATTGTTTTGTACAGCAAGTATGCCAGAAACCAAGCAAAACAAAGGTAAAGGGAAGGAAGTAGAAGTGGTGATTGGTATACCCAGTGAGGTGAGACAGTGAAATGAGGTTCAAGAGGAGTCTCTGTCACGGACATCTCCAACTCCTCTAGCTCCTGATGAACTCGAAAGTTGTGAAATTCCCCCAGAACCACCTATTGATGCTACCATGCAGGATTTGAGAAATGCAGTCCAACTATTGACCCGTATAGTTGCTGGCCAAGGTCAAAGACAAGAAGGTCTGGTTATAGGTGCAGGTAGTGCAAATAGGGAAGTTGCCACAAGGATACGTGATTTTCTTGATTTGGACCCTCCATCCTTCACTATGTCAGATCCTAATGAAGATCCCCAAAACTTTATTGATCTGATTCAGTGCACTTTTGATGTTATGCATGTGAGTGGTACAAAATCTATCGAGTTAGCGACATATAGGTTGTAGGGTGTAGCTATATTGTGGTATGAAGCTTCGAAGCAATCTAAGGGTATAGATGCATCCCCAACTACCTGGAAGGAGTTCAAAGAGGTATTTCTTGACCATTACTTGCCATTGGAGATCTGAGAGGCCCGTGAAGATCAGTTCTTGAACCTCCACCAAGGGAATATGAGCATAACGAAGTATAGCCTTCAATTTAATTCCCTGCCCAGGTATGCTCCTAATGTAGTTGATACTATAGCAGATAGAGTTCATCGATATGTGGATAGATTGGATATGTATCTGGCCAGAGACTGTACCATTGCTTCCTTGAAAAAAGACATGTATATAGCAACAATGCAAGCTATTGTACAGAAATTAAAGGATCAGAGGCAAAGAAGAAGGACACGAGAGTTGGAAAGGGGGCAGGCCAAAAAGGTCAGATCTACAGGGCAGTTTACACCATCCAAAGGTAAGCTTAGGCCTCGATTTTCTAATAGACCTCCTAGGCAATATCCTCCTACTCTGCAGCCAGTGCTCCACCACAACTTCAAGGGTCTAGAAGTAATTAGTTTGGTCAACGAGGTGAGGGACAAGGTACATGGACAACAGGATATTCAATAGGTCGACAAACGACCCCTAGGCAACCTTGTAAATAGTATGGAAGAAGTCATTCAGGTATATGTCATGTTGAGACAGACTCTTGTTATTGGTGTGGTGTGCCAGGGCACATGATAAAAGAGTGCCCGAGAAGGCGTATGGGTGATATAGCACAATCTACTGGATCAGCTGTTGCATCATCATCATCAGTTCCTCCATTAGATAGGGGTCAACAAGCACCTATGGGTCGTGGTAGAGCTGTTAGAGGGGCAGCTAGCTCTAGTGGAGTCTACAATCTCACTTATGCTCTGGGGAGTCGGCAAAATTTATAAGCTTCACCTGAAGTGGTCACAGGTATATTGTCCATTTTTTCACATAATGTATATACATTAATTGACCCTGGTTCTACACTATCATACATTATCCCACTAGTTGTTGGGAAGCTTAAGAGAACACCCAAATTATTGAACCAACCATTTGAAGTGTCTACACCAACTGGTGAATCTATTATGGCTAGAAGGGTTTATTATGACTGTATAGTAACTATTTATGATCGTGACACATTGCCTGACCTTATTGAGCTAGAAATAGTGGAGTTTGATATTGTAATGGGTATGGAATAGTTAGCTTCTTGCTATGCCACTGTGGATTGCCGAACTAATAGAGTGTACTTCCAATTTCCAAATGAGGTAGTTCTTGAATGGGAAGGCAATGTTGGGGTGCCAAAGGGTAAGTTTATCTCTCATTTTAAGGCTAGAAATATGATATCCAAGGGGTATATATATCATTTAGTCAGAGTGAGGGATATGGAGGCAAAATCACCAACTCTTCAATCAGTTCCAGAAGTGAATGAATTTGTTGATGTGTTCCCTAAAGAACTTTCAAGCTTACCTCTAGAACGAGAAGTAGATTTTGGTATTGACTTACTTCCAGGCACTCAACCTATTTCCATCCCTCCATATAGAATGGCCCCGGCAGAGTTGCGTGAATTAAAAGAGCAATTAAAAGACTTTTTGGAGAAGGGTTTTATAAGACCTAGTGTGTCCCTTGGAGTGCACCAGTGTTATTTGTACATAAAATGGATGGAACCTTGAGAATGTGTATTGACTATCGATAATTGAATATGGTGATAATTAAGAATAAATAACCCCCTATCTAGGATTGATGATTAATTTGATCAGTTACAGGGTGCCAAATGCTTTTCAAAAATTGATTTGAGACCAGGGTATCACCAATTGAGGTTGCAGGAGGAAGATATACCCAAGACAGCTTTCAGAACACGCTATGGTCACTTCGAATTTCTTGTTATGTCATTTAGGCAAATGAATGCACCAGTGGTTTTTATGGATCTGATGAACAGGGTGTTCAAGCCATTCTTTGATGTGTTCGTGATAGTATTTATAGATGACATTTTGGTACATTCAAGATCAGAAGAGGATCACGTAATCACTTACGACAGGTGCTACAAGTTCTTCGTGACCAACAGTTGTATGCCAAGTTTTCTAAATGTCAATTTTGGCTAAATTTATTGGTATTCTTAGGTCATATTGTGTCTGATAAGGGGATAAGAGTTTTTTCACAAAAGATAAAGGCTGTGAAAGATTGGCCAAGACCAATAACACCCACGAAAGTTTGGAGCTTCCTAGGTTTGGCAGGTTATTATAGGAGGTTTGTTGAAGGTTTTTCTTCTATTTCTGCACCTCTAACAAAGTTGACACATAAGGCGACCAAGTTTCAATGGAATGATACATGTGAAAGGAGCTTCCAGGAGCTAAAAAATAAGCTAACTTCTGCACCTATGCTAGTACTTCCAGAAGGTACAGAGGAATATGCAGTGTATTGTGATGCTTCAGGAGTTGGCTTAGGGTGTGTATTGACACAACATGGTAGGGTAATTACTTATGCATCTAGATAGCTTCGACCACATGAGAAAAACTACCCAACTCATGATTTTGAGCTAGCAATTGTTGTATTTGCTTTGAAAATATGGGGCCACTATTTGTATGGGGTTCACATTGACATGTATGTTGATCATAAGAGCCTACAATACATCATTAAGCAGAAAGACCTAAGTTTAAGATAGCATAGGTAGCTAGAGCTAATAAAGGATTACAACATTGATATACTATACCATCCGGGGAAGGCAAATGTGGTAGTCGATGCTCTGATTCGTAAGGCAATCATGAATAATGGTGATCAAGCTGTGATAATTCAAGGGGTGGCTAAGGATCTACGTTATCTAGCCAGTTTGGGAGTTCACCTTCTTGAAACTCGAAAGGAAGGGGTTACTGTACATAATGCAGCAACGTCTTCATTGGTAATGGAGGTGGAAGAAAAATAGTTCGAGGATCCTGTTCTACGACAGCTTATGGAAAAGGTAAGTCTGGGTATGATAAAAGGCTTTGGCCTTACACAAAATGGAGTACTTTACTGCCAAAATAGATTATGTGTGTCTGATGCTAATGGATTAAGAAAGAGGATAATAGAAGAAGCCCATTATTCCCAATATTCCATCCATCCAGGATCAACTAAGATGTATCATGACCTGAAGAGAATGTTTTGGTAGGGAGGCATAAAAAAGGACATTACAAAATTTGTGGCTCAATGTCAAAATTACCAACAAGTGAAAGTAGAACACCAAAATCCTGAAGGTTATATGCAATGTATCGAGCTTCCAACATGGAAGTGTGATATGATCAATATGGATTTTGTTACCGGATTGCCTCGCTCATTTCAGAAGTTTGACTCCATATGAGTAATAGTTGACAGACTCACAAAGTCAGCACACTTCTTGCCAGTCAGGAGTGATTATACGACTGAAAAGTATGCTAAGCTATACCTCAAAGAGATAGTCAGGCTATATGGAGTCCTAATCTCTATTATATCTGACCGATGAGCTCAATTCACTGTAAAGTTTTGGAAGTCCTTCCAAAGGAGTTTAGGGGCACAAGTGTATTTGAGTACAGCATTTCACCCTCAAACAGACCGTCAAGCAGAATGCACCATTTAGACACTTGAAGATATGTTGCGAGCTTGTGCATAGGACTTTAAAGGTAGCTGGGTGGACCATTTGCCACTTATTGCATTTGCCTACAATAATATCTACCACTCAAGTATCAAAATGGCACCTTATGAAGCTTTGTATGGAATGAAAGGTAGATTGCCAATTAGATGGTTTGAAGTGGGTGTAACCACCTTGCTTGGGCCAAATCTAGTACAACAAGCCTTGGAAAAAGTTAAGGTAATACAGTAGCGACTAGATTCAGCCCAAAGTCGCCACAAATCATATGCAGATACTAGAAGGAGAGGGCTGGAATTCTAAGTAGGTGATTGGGTATTTTTAAAGTTGTCTCCAATGAAAGGGGTTATGAGATTTGGTAAGAAAGGAAAATTGAACCCATATTACATAGGGCCATATAAAATTATTAAGAAGTTTGACTAGGTTGCATATGAACTAGAGCTGCCCCAAGAACTTTCAATGGTTCATCCAGTTTTTCATATCTCAATGCTTCGAAAATGCATAGGTGACCCACCCCGTGTCACTCCTATTAAAGACGTGCAGCTAACAGAAGATCTCACATATGAAGAGGTACCTATTGCTATTCTAGATCATCAAGTTAAGAAGCTAAAAAATAAAGAAATAGCTTCAGTTGAAGTACTTTAGAGAAACCAGCAAGCAGACGAAATAACATGGGAGGCTGAGGATGCAATGAAATCAAAATACCCTGACTTATTTGAAGCTAAAGATGAAGTCCGACATGCATGAGTAGGACACTAATAGGTACGTGTGATTGAATATATAGTGTGTTGTTAAAGTTTGCATAAGAAAAGGTTTAAACTTGGTTAAGCTATCCAATTGTGCTAACATTTGAGGACGAATGTTCCTAAGGGGGGAGAATGTAATACCCCACATCTTACAAAACTAATACTATGCAAATAAAACATGATATGGTATGGTTAAATTAGCATACATTTTTAAAAGTGCTTGAATCTCATGTTATAGGGCGATATATGCGTCTAACGCTTAAGAGGGTCGAATGTACACATGTTTTGTGTCAAATTGAGGAGATCACGGTCCTAAACAAATTGAGAGAATTGAGATGCTTGTAGAACTTAGGAAACTAGCTGGCGAGTCACCTACTTGCTTAGCTTAAATTTTCTAGCTAAAAGGAGACGAGGCCCGACATCGAATTTATCCAAGTCAGATTATGAATAAAGTCCGTGTTAAGGTTATAACTTTAGCCTGTCTTTTAGCATCATACATGGAATTTATTTTCAGACCGAGCTAAATAATAAAAGGGCCCAAGTACACCATAAACCACTTGGCTAATTAGGTCCAAACTAAGTGAAGAGAAATTTGAAAAATGGGTAGTCAAGGCCCATCAACTTTGAAACCCATTTAGGCCCAAGTGTGAGGGCCAAGCTGCTGCCCCACCAGGTTAATAATAGTCATATGATATGATCAAAAGGTAAAAAGAAAGTCAGCCAAGAAACTCTTTAAAAAGGCTCAAAACAGCTCCTTAATTCATTTTCACTTGAGACAATTTTTCAGCTTCCTAAAGACATTTATTTTCTCTTTGTTTCACCTCACAAGAGAGCCTACACAACCCTCTAGGGTTCTTGAAGGAAACCTGAACCTTAAAGGCTAAGGTAAGTGGAAATATACAGGTATTCATTATACTTATCCCATGAAAAACAAGAAGTATATGCTAGTTATGTTTATGCTGAAATTTTGGGCAGTATGTGTCCTAAGGATTGTTGTGAACTTTTCTTGTTGTTCAAGAGAATTTTTTCTTCTTGGTTGGCTGAATTATGAAGACTTATATTTTTAAAAAGGTTTAGTTTGTTAGTGATGTAACTTAGCTGCTGCACCACTTTTACAGTCCGCGAAAGTGAGTTCTTGTGTGATATCGTAATTGTGCTCGTAATTGAACTTGTGGGCTGATTGATTGAGGAATATGGTCTCACATACTCTACCTATTTTGAGGAATATTTTTGAACTTTTTTAGGGCTATTTGTATGTGTAAATATTGTGGGAATAGTTTGGTTGAAGTTGGTAAAGTTTGGGAATCGTCAACGTCGTAATGGGGCAAAGGGACGTAATGTTATGCCGCCTATTTGCATATTGCATAGAATTTTTATGTGTTGTGCTTTCTGGGCTACTGTAAGACTGTTATGGCACTAGAAAAGGATGCACATGATATGTATATGAGAATGTGTATTAGAAAATATGATTAGGGGCGAAAAGGTTGAAAGAATACGCCCGGGTTTATAAATACCCGCTCGCTGCCCGTATGTTGTTTTTTATGAGATTGGGCTGCCAAGATGTATCTATTGGATGCTCATGCCAGTTTTATTATCTACTATATTATAGATAAATATTTGGAGGAATGGAAGGTTATCTCGAGGTAATAGCGAAGTCGTACATCGAGGTATGTAGGGCTACTTTAGTTCATATCATTTAGCATGAAACATAGATCCCTCTTTGGCACATAAAAGCACTTACCAACTCCGACACAACTACTAACCGTGTCTCCACTCTTTCATATGTTCATATGTTTTTAATACATAGTTACATTCAAATCTGTATACATACTTGGATACTAAGTTATATGGGTTTTTGTTGCTAATAAAGTTCACAAGTTGTTTCATCTCATATGCATTTCATTATTTGTGTAATGTACTCTTTTCATTTTCATATTGTCTTGTTTGAGTATCTATATGTCACATGCTAGATATACAGCCAAACAGCTCCAATATTGTTAGCACCAAAAGAATCATCTCAAAGGTAATTGAAAAGTAAAGTATATTGCTTATTGATGGGTGGTAACCCAAGGGGTAGAAGAATCACCTAGCTAGGGTCGATCCAATCATGGGGAGTAGCCCAAGGGGTTAAAAGAAAAGCCTATCCAGGGCCGATCCTGATATAGATTTACTATTGATCAGCTGGCCATTTGTATTACATATTGTGCACAAATTATACAATAAAGGTAAAGTAATAAAAAGAACATAAAGTACATGATCCCACAGCACAACTAAAGGTGGTCTCTTATCCTATAACAGTACGTAGTTTCATTTGAGTTGTTACTTCGTACACAATATTTCCTACCTTACATATTCAGTATATTATTTAGTACTGACGTCCCTTACGGGAGACCTGCATTTCATGCTATAGGTACAGGTGCTAGTTGATCTCCCCAGTAGGGTACAGGATATCCAGCTGCTGTTACTAAGCTCCAGGTTGCTCCAGAGCTTTATGTGTGTCTAGAGCTTATATTTTTGTATTGTACAGTTAGTTGAAGTGGGGCCTGTCCCGACCCTTATCAGATACTTTTCCTTATCTAGAGGCTTTTTGGACTATGTAAATTAATGTGTGATCATATCTCGTACTTTAAACACCATGTCCCTAACGGCCTAGCCATATGTATTTTCTTTTGGCTTGTTATCAGTGTTTATTTTCTTAAAGGCATGTAAAATGTAGAAATCCCTTATAATATGTAGAGAAGCACATAGATATAGGTTGGTTCTCCGGAGCCTCATCGGCAACAGGTGCCAATCCGCCATAACAGGACTTTGGGCGTGACAGAAGTGGTATCAGAGCAGGTCATCCTAGGGAGTCTACAAAGTCTTGTCTATGTAGAGTCTTATTTATCGATGTGTTTTGCACCACATTTATAAGCAGGAGGCTACATGGCATTTAGGAATTGTTACCTTCTTTTCATTCTTTAGATCGTCCCATAAATCCAAGTATAATAGGTGCATTATGTCTAATTCCTAAAACATTTTGTATAGCAAGTATGGAAGAAACCAGGCAATACAAAGGTAAAGGGAAGGGAGTAGAAGTAGTGGTTGGTATACCCAGTCAGGTGAAACAACGAAATGAGGTTCAAGAGGAGTCTCTGTCAAAGACATCTCCAACTCCTCCAGCTCATGATGAACCCAGAAGCAGTGAATTCCCCAGAACTACCTATTGATGTTACAGTGTAAATTTTGAGAAATGCAGTCCAACTATTGACCCTATAGTTGTTGGCCAAGGTCAAAGTCAGAAAGGTCTAGTTATAGGTGTAGGTGGTGCGAATAGGGCAGTTGGCACAAGGATACGTGATTTTCTTAATTTGGACCATCCATCCTTCACTTGGTCAGATCCTAATAAAGATCCCCAAGATTTTATTGATCAAATTCAGCGCACTTTAAATATTATGCATGTGAGTGGTATAGAAGCTGTTGAGTTAGCAACATATAGATTAAAAGGTGTGGCTATATTGTGGTATGAAGCTTGGAAGCAATCTAAGGGTATAGATGCACCCCCAACTACCTGAAAGGAGTTCAAAGAGGCATTTCTTGACCATTACTTGCCATTGGAGATCCGAGAGGTTCGTGAAGATCAATTCTTGAACCTCCACCAAGGGAATATGAGCATGAGGGAGTATAGCCTTCAATTTAATTCCCTGGCCAGGTATGCTCCTAATGTAGTTGCTACTATGGCTGATAGAGTTCATCAATATGTGGATAGATTGGATATGTATCTGGTCAAAGTTTGTACCATTTCTTACTTGAACAAAGACATGTATATAGCAAGAATACAAGCTTTTGCACAGAAATTGGAGGATCAGAGGCAAAGAAGAAGGATACAAGAGTTGGAAAGGTGGCAGGCCAAAAAGGCCAAAACTACAGGGCAGTTTTACACCATCCCAAGGTGATCTTAGGCCTCAATTTTCTAATAGACCTCCTAGGCCATTATCCTCCTACTCTGCAGCCAGTGCTCCACCACAACTTCAAGGGTTTAGAAGTAATCAGTTTGGTCAACGAGGTGAGGGACAAGGTACATGGACAACAGGATATTCAGCAGGTCAGCAAATGACCCCTAGGCAACCTTGTAAATATTGTGGAAGAAGTCATTCAGGTATATGTCATGTCGGGATAGACTCTTGTTATTGGTGTGGTGAGCCAGGGCATATGAAAAAAGATTGCCCGAGAAGGCGTATGGGTGATATAGCACAATCTACTGGATTAGTTGTTACATCATCATCATCAGTTCCTCCATAAGGTAGGGGTCAACAAGCACCTATGGGTCGTGGTAGAGGTGTTAGAGGGGCAGCTAGCTCTAGCAGAGTCCAAAATTCATTTATGCTCTGGGGAGTCGGCAAAATTTATAAGCTTCACCTGAAGTGGTCACAGGTATATTGTCCATCTTTTCACATAATGTAAATGCAATAATTGACCCTAATTCTACAATATCATATATTACCCCACTAGTTGCTGGGAAGCTTAAGAGAACACCCAAATTATTGAACCAACCGTTTGAAGTGTCTACACCAACCGGTGAATCTATTATGGCTAGAAGGGTTTATTATGATTGTGTAGTAACTGTTTGTGAT
>JAOTQR010077539.1:0-12082 GCA_025774065.1 Solanum ossicruentum | reverse complement strand
GTGTGAGCCATATGAGGTGTCTACTCTTGTTGGTGCATTGTTGCTAGGAGGGTCTATAGAAATTGTCCCATTTTTATTTTGCATAAAATGTTGCCATGTGATTTTGGTAAGTAGGATATGGTGGATTTCTAATGTCATTCTTGGGATGGATTGGTTGCTTGCATATTATGCCTCTATTGATTGTCGAACCCGTAGGGTCAAATTCCAATTCCCTCATGAACCCATCGTTGAGTAAGATGTCATAATGTGGTAGTAAAGGGTAGATTCATTTCTTGCATTAAAACTCAAAAGTTGATTTCTAAGAGGTGTCTGTATCATCTTGTGAGGGTTAGAGCTGTTAAGTCCAAATTCCTTCCTATAGAGTTAGTTCCAGTGGTTAATGAGCTTCTTCCTAGTGAGCTTCTTGGGTGTTCTTACCGAAAGGAAAATAAATTTTTGCATAGACCACCTTCCCCATACTCAACCCATTTCTATTCCCCATTACTGTATGGCCTTGGTGGAGTTAAAGGAGTTGAAGGAGCAATTAAGGGATTTGTTGGAAGAGGGTTTTATAAGGTCTAGTGAATCACATTTGGGTGCACCAACGTTGTTTGTAAAGCAGAAGGATGGTACACTTAGAATGTGAATTAGTTACCAGCAACTTAATAGGGTCACCATAAAGAATAAGTACCCTCTACAAAGGATTGATGATCTTTTCGACCAACTTCAAAGGTCTAGTCACTTCTATAAGATTGATCTTAGGTTCGGGTATCACCAAGTGAAGGTAAGGGAGTGTGACATTCCCAAGATGGCCTTCCAGACAAGGTATGGGCATTTTGAGTTCATGGTTATGTCTTTTGGGTTGACCAATGCACTGGCTATCTTCATGGATCTTATGAATAGGGTCTTTAAACCCTGCCTTGATTTGTTTTTGGTGGTTTTTATTGATGATATCTTGATATATTCCCATAGTGAGAAGGAGCATGTGGATCACTTAAGGGTGGTGTCGCAAATCTCGAGGGAGGAGATGTTGTATGCCAAATATGAAAAATATGAGATTTGGTTGAAAGAGGTTGAAGTTCTAGGTCATGTGGTGTCGGGTAATGGTATTAATGTGGATCCTAAGAAGATGGAGATAATTAGAAATTGGCCTAGACCTTTGACTCCATTGGACAATAGAAGTTTCAATGGTTTGGTGGGTTACTATCGGAGGTTTGTTAGTGGTTTCTCTTCTATTGCTTCTCCTATGACTATGTTGAGCCAAAAGAAGGCAAAATTTTTGTAGACCGATGAGTGTTAAAAGAGTTTCCAAACTTTGAAAGATAAGCTTATCTTCTCTCCTATCCTGTCTTTACCGGGAGGGTTGGAAGGGTTTGTTGTTATTGTGATGCCTTAAGAATTGCTTTGGATTGTGTTTTGATGCAAAATGGTAAGGTGATAGCTTATGCCTTTAGAGAACTTAAGGTGCATGAAAAGAATTATCCTACCCATGATCCCGAATTGGCTGCCGTGGTATTTTCTTTTAAAATTTGGCATCATTATTTTTATAGGGTCCATGTTGACGTCTTTACCTATCATAAGAGTCTCCAATATGTGTTCCCCCAAAAAGATCTCAACTTCAGACAAAGAAGGTGGTTAGAGCTCCTCAATGATTATGGTATGAGTGTGCATTATGACCCTGGTAAGGCTACTATTGTGTTAGATGCTATAAGTACAATATATATGGGTAGCCTAGCTCATGTTGATGATGATGGAAAGGAGATGGATAGAGAGTTTCATCAGTGAAAAGCCCCAAAAATTGCACAAAAATGTGCCTCAAAACTTTCCATAATCGTAATTTTCACGTATCTCTAAATCTATGTGTGATATTGCAATCGACTTCATTTTGTGATCAAAGGGCAAAATTGAGTGGGCGACGGGTCTAATCCCGATTTTAGAGTAACCATATTAGAATTTTGTTTTCCAAAAGTTTCAACTTCCAATGGCAGCCTGTATTGGCTTCGCGACGCGAAGCCATCGCAGAGCAGTGTATTTTGGTTGTTATTTTCTTATTTTGGTCCAAAACCTTGGGGTCTTGGGCCTTAGTCTGCTCATGCATAAAAACACCTATACTTAGTCATTTTTCAACCTCATCTCATTCAAGACATTCCCCAAAACCCTCTCTAACACTTAGCCAAATATTTCACTCAAATTAAAGTGTCCCAAACTCATTTCATATCTTAAGATATTGACTCAAGCTTCAAGTTCTCATTCAAATTTTCATCAACAAAATCTCCAAAGTTGAGGTATATGGGTTTCAACCATTGGGTACTTCCACTTATGGTTCCCAACGTTTTTTTAAGTAAATTATATGTTTTCAAGTTGATTATCTATGGATATCTTCTATTATGAAATTTGAACATAAACTATGTTGGGGTTTAAGCATGTTTTAAGTTATTAATCTATGATCTATTATAAGATTTGATGAAGTGTTTCAATGTATCTTGCATGAAGGTATTACCAAGTGTTGGTGGGTTGATCTATATTATGTTTTCTCATATGATTTCACTCTTTAATTGCATGATTTTGAACTAGCATTACACACCCATCAAGTGTTTGATAAAATATTTGATTAAGGGTTCTTAAGTTATTGATGGTCTATTGAATGGCTTCTGATTCAAATGACTTTATGATGATGAAAGGAATGTATGTATATGTTGATTTCATGAAACTTATCTATAGTGTTACAAGTTGACTACATCTTGTTGAGGGCGTGTTATGCCTCAATCACCTTGTCGGGGGGTGCTAGGACGGTACTACCAATTGAGGGGTATATACCTCAACCACCTTGTTGGGGGTGCTAGGCACGTACTACCGATTGAGGGGTATATAACTTAATCACCTTGTCGGGGTGTGCTAGGCCTGTACTACCATATTGAGGGGTATATACCTTGGTCACCTTGTTGGGGGACTAGACCCTACTACCATGTTGAGGGGTATATACCTTGACCACCTTGTCGGCGGTTGCTAGGCCCATACTACCAATTGAGGGGTAGATACCTCAATCACTTTCCAAGGGGACTTTAGGCCTTGGATTCATAGTATTAGATGCTTGGTCTATGATAATGGTCTCTTCCTACACATGTACTATGTTCTATATAAGCATGTTTTAATTTGACCATTGAGCATGCATACCATGTTGTTGATATACTATTCCTTACTTATGATTATGCATTTTGACTATGTTGCATATCTATTGGTTCATTGTATCCTTCATAGTTAGTACATTCAAACATAGTAATACATACTTTATGCCTACATGGTGTTACCACGTAGGACTCAAAGCTCCACTTTATCATCTTCTTCTTCCACGTAGATAGTGCTATCTCTTGAAGTAAGTTTGGTGAGTGCTCAACTCCGAGGACAATAGTTATTTATCTTATGTCATGTAAAGACTCTTCCCTTTGTTTAGATGAATATTACTATGAGGGTGAGCCCGAAAAGTGTGATGGCACCTACTCAATTCCATGTTTAGCGGTATTGTTCGACAAGTGATGTAATTATGCTTGAGCTTTGACTCTTTTGCTGATTTATGTTATTAAAGACTTCCCTTAGTCCCTTTGATCCCTATTTTTACTCTTTCATTGTTGTTTAATTGCTTCTACTAACAAGGATGTGTAAACAATATTCTAAGAGAGGGGTTGTTTGGGTTCCCATTCGCCTTATCATGTCTAGGCACTATGCTTGGGTCGTAACAAACTTGGTATTAGAGCATTATGTTTTAAATGGTCCTCGGCATCCAACATACCGTGTCGATTAGAGTATTGTTCATTGTTGTGAAGTGCACTATGACTATGAGAAAGAGGCTATGAGGCGTTTTAGGAAATGATTCCCTTCTTCTTGATCTATGTCATGCTATAGAAGTTAAAGTAAGGTTTTTCCCTAAGAAATGTCCTTTGTTATGCTAGTTCATGCCTATTCCAAGAGGAAGAAGAGCTTATATAACCAAATAACAACCGGCTCATGAAGAGCTACAGGATACTATTGCCATGCTAACTCAAGCTATGACTAATCAAATCAACCAAGGGGCCCAAGCCCCTCATGCTCCTACTCCGGCATCTAGGGTGAGGGATTTATGAGGTTGAACTCACTGGAGTTCCATGGGTCTAAAGTATATGAGGACTCTCAAGAATTTATTAATGAGGTGTACAAAGTGTTTTCTATTGTGATTGTTATATCAGAAGAGAAGGCAGAGTTGGCAGCTTACCTACTCAAAGGGGTGGCCCAAATATGGTTTAATCAATGGAAGTATGACAAGGGGAACAATAATGTGATCCTTTGGGAGGGGTTTAAGGCAGCGTTTCTCAACTAATTCTTCCCTCTTGATCTAAGGGAGGAAAAAAATAATGGAATTCATGAATCTATAGCAAAGGTCGATGAGTGTGAGGTAGTATGCCCTCAGGTTCAATCAGATCTCCAATATGCTCCACAATTGGTGGCCGAGCCCAGGTATAGGATGAACAAGTTTGTGATAGGTGTATCCGGTTTGGTGAATAAGGTGTGTCGTGCTGCCATGTTGATAGGTGATATGGACTTGTCCTGCTTCATGACTTATGCCGAATAACTTGAGGGGGAAAGGTTGAGAAAGAGAAAGGGTAGAGGCCAATAGTACTCATTTTGAGAATAGATTCCAAGGTCACAGGGTGCTCGGTTTCATCAAGGCCAAGGGTCTTCAAATGCTCCTACTAGAAAGTTTGCTAAAGACAACCCAAGGGTTCAATGTGGTGGTTGTGTGATGCCTAATGCTATGTGCCTAAGATGTGGTAGAGGTCCTGATGGCCTATATTTGAGGTACACTAATGGTTTCTATAGTTGTGGAGAAGTGGGTCATAAGAAGGTTGATTGCCCTTGTAATAACAACAAGGGTAGAGATGGTTGTCCACAAGGTTAGGGTGCAAATGAAGTTCCTTTGGGAAGAGGAGGCCAACAGGGGGTGCTCAAAGGCAAAAATCGATTCTATGCTCTTCAAGGGAGATAAGGGGTGGATTTGGTGCCCGATGTCATCACTGATATGTTAAATATCATTGCTTTTATGTGTATGTATTGATAGACCCGGGTGCTACTCTTTCTTTTGTTACTCCTTTTGTTGCCAAAAAGTTTTATGTTGAACCCGAATTGTTGTGTGAGTCTTATGAGGTGTATATTCCTGTTGGTGCATCCATTGTTACTAGAAGGGTTTACAGAAATTATCCCGTTTTCATTTTGCAAAAAGTAATTCCTTGTCATTTTATTGCGTTTGATATGGTAGATTTTGATGTATTTCTTTGGATGGATTGGTTGTATGCATATTATTCCTATATTGATTGTAGAACCCATAGGGTCAAATTCCAATTTACTAATGAACCCACCCTTTGGTGGGAGAGTCATGATTTGGTGGATAAAGGTAGATTCATTTCTTACATTAAGGCACAAAGGTTGATTTCTAAGGGGTGTCTCTAACATCTTGTGAGGATTAGGGATGTTGAGTCCAAAGTCCTTCCTATAGAGTCAGTTTTTGTGGTTAATGAGTTCCTTGATCTCTTTCCTAATGAGCTTTATGGTGTCCCTCCCGAAAGGGTAATAGATTTTTGGCATAGACCTCCTTCCTGATAATCAACCCATTTCTATTCCCCCTTATCTTATGGCCCCGATGGAGTTAAAGGAGTTGAAGGAGCAATTGAGTGATTTGTTGGAGAAGGGTTTTGTTAGGCCTAGCTAATCACCTTGGGGTGCACTTCTTTGTTTGTGAAGAAGAAGGATGGTACTATTAGAATATGCATTGACTACCGGTAACTCAATATGGTCATCGTTAAGAATAAGTATCCTCTACCAAAAATTGATGATCTTTTTGACCAACTTCAAGGGCTAGTCACTTCTCTAAGATTGATCTTCTATCCGGGTATCACCAATTGAAACTAAGGGAGTGTGACATTCCTAAGACGACATTCTGGACTAGGTATGGGGACTAGGAGTTTGTTATTATGTCCTTCGGTTTGACT
The DNA here is from genome assembly GCA_025774065.1 of Solanum ossicruentum. Lineage (NCBI taxonomy): Eukaryota > Viridiplantae > Streptophyta > Magnoliopsida > Solanales > Solanaceae > Solanum > Solanum ossicruentum. The sequence goes on along the minus strand of JAOTQR010077539.1, from coordinate 6,086 downwards.
ATTGCATCGGCTATCTTCATGGATCTTATGAATAGGGTCTTTAAACCCTACCTTGATCTGTTTGTGATGGTATTTATTGATGATATCCTAATCTATTCTCATAGTGAGGAGGAGCATGTAAATAACTTAAGGGTAGTGTTACAAACCTTGAGGGCGGAGAAGTTGTATGCAAAGTATGAAAAATGTGAGTTTTGTTTGAAAAAGTTAGCTTTCTAAGTCATGTGGGGAGGGTGATGATATTAAGGTGGATCCTAAAAAGACGAAAGTGATTAGAAATTGGCCTAGACCTTTGACTCAATCAGACATTAGAAGTTTCTTGCGCTTAGCAGGTTATTACTGGAGGTTTTTAAATGGGTTCTCCTGTATTGCCTCAACTATGACTAAATTGACCCAAAAGACAGAAAAATTTTTGTGGACTGTTGAATGTGAAAAGAGTTTCCAAACCTTGAAAGATAAGTTTGTTGCCGCTCCTACCTTATCTCTACCGAAAGGGTTGGAAGGGTTTGTTGTGTATTGCAATGCCTCACGAATTGGTTTAAGTTGTGTTTTGATGCAAAATGGTAAAGTGATAGCTTATGCCTCTAGACAAGTTAAGGTGCATGAAAAAATTATCCTACGCATGATCTTGAATTTGTCGCCGTGGCATTTGCTTTAAAATTTGGCATCATTACTTGTATACGGTGCATATTGATGTGTTTACCAATCATAAGAGTCTTGAATATGTCCTCACCCAAAAAGATCTCAACTTAAGGCAACGAAAATGGTTAGAGCTTCTTAAGGATTATGATATGAGTGTGCATTATCACCCTGATAAGGCAAATGTTGTGGTCAATACTTTGAATAGGGTGTCTATGGGTATCCTAGTACGTGTTAATGGTGGGGGAAAATAAGTGGCTAGAGAGGTCTATCGGTTGGCTTGATTAAGAGTTAGGTGGGAGTAGGTTGACAATGGTGGTATTGTTGTTGTTGATGGCTCTAAATCTTTCTTGATTGAGGACGTGAAGGCAAAGAAAGATCTTGACCCCACCTTGTTAGAATTGAAGTCCTTAGTGAGAGATGGTAAGGTGGAGGTTTTCTCCCAAGGGAGAGATAGTTCCCTTATGTACCAAGGGAGATTGTGTGTTCCTAGTTAGGATGACATGAGAAAAAAGATTCTTAATAAGGCTCATAATTCTTCCTATTCTATTCACCCTGGTTCTACGATGATGTATAGAGATTTGTGGGAATTATTTTGGTGGGGTGGTATGAAGAAAAACATTACTAAGTTTGTATTTGGTTACCATAATTGCCAACAAGTCAAACCCGAACATCAAAGGTCGAGTGGCCTAGCCCAGGACATAGAGATTCCTACTTGGAAGTTGGAGGAAGTTAATATGTATTTTATGGTTAGGTTACCTAAGACTAGAAAGCATTTTGATTCTATTTGGTTGTAGTTGATAGGATGACAATGTCGGCTCATTTCCAACCGGTCAAGACTACTTATGGTGCCGAATATTGTGCTAAGTTGTACATCTATGAATTGGTTAGATTGCATGGGGTTCCTTTATCTATCATTTCGGATCATGGTGCTCAATTCACTTCTCACTTTTGGAGGTCCTTCTAAAGGGGTCTTGGTACCAATGTAAAGCTCAGTACGACATTTCACCCACAAACAGATGGCCAAGCCGAAAGAATTATCCAAACTCTTGAGGATATGCTTAAATCTTGAATTTTTGAGTTTAATGGTAGTCAAAATTATCATCTTTCACTGATTAAGTTTGTTTACAATAAAAGTTATCATTCTAGCATTGGTATGGCTCCTTTTGAGGCTTTCTATGGTATACATTGTAGGTCCCCTGTTGGATGGTTTGAGGAGGGGGAGATGGCATAATTGGGTTCGGATCTGGTTATGGAGGCCATGGAGAAGCTGAGGTTGATAAGTGAAAGGCTGAAAAAAAAAACATAAAGTCGACAAAAGTCCTATGCCAATGTAAGGAGAAGGGATCTTGAATTTAAGGTTGGTGATTAGGTTTATTTGAAGGTCTCACGCATGAAGGGTGTGGTTCGTTTTGGTAAAAAAGGTAACTTGAGACCAAAATTTATGGGTCCCTATAGAGTATTGAGGAGGATTGGTAAAGTGGCTTATGAGTTAGAATTGCCTAATGATATGAATATGTTTTATCTGGTCTTCCATGTGTCTATGTTGAGGAAGTACGTGGGTGACCCAAGTGTTATTGTGCCCCTAGATGTTGTAGGTGTTTTCGAAGACAATTTGAATTTTGAATGGAACAATGATGTAGCTTCCATTAAGGTCCTTTGGAGGAAACAATGAGTTGAAAGTGCCACATGGGAAGCCGAGGTAGACATGCAAAAGCGGTATCCTTATCTACTCCAATCTACTCAAACCTAAGGTACTCACTTAAGTAACCTATATGCTTTCAAGTCATAAGTTTCAGCCCTTATGTCTTTTGTATGAATTCATGTTTATGTTGATAAGTTCATAGTAATTTTGACAGTTATGTTGATATTTTGAAATGATGTTTAAGTGCTTTCTTACATTCTTGTTGCGCTGATTTCTTCGAGATTACTCTTCTTATGTATGCCTTTTTGACATTCGAGGATGAAAGTACCCAAGGGAAAGATATTAAAAATGCCCCAAAAAGTGCCCAAAAATATACCTCGGAAATGTACATAATCGTAATATCCATGTATCTCAAAATTCGTGCATGATATCAAAAATTAAGTGTGAAATGGGTCTAAACTCGATTTTAGAGAAACTGTATCAAAATTTTGTTTTTAAAAAGTTTCAACTTCCTGTGGCTGTCTACATTGGCTCCGCGACGTGGAGCTATCGCGAAGCAGTGTATTTTGTTGCCAGTTTTCTTATTTCAACCCAAGGCCTTAGGGTTTTGGGCCTAAGTCATCCCATGCATAAAAACACTTATACTTAGTCATTTTCAGCCTTATATCATTCAAGACATTCACTAAAATCCTCTCTAACACTTAGCCAAATATTTCACTCAAATTCAAGTGTCCCAAACTCATTTTGTATCTTATGAAATTCATTCAGGATTCAACTTTTCATTCAAATCTTCATCAAGGAAATCTCCAAAGTTGAGGTATGTGGGTTTCAACCATTGGGTGTTTTCACCCATGGTGACCAAACTTCACTTTTTAAGTAAATTGCATGTTTTCAAGTTTATTATCTATAGGTATCTTCTATTATGAAATTTGAATCTAAACTATATTAGGGTTTCATAAAATGTGACTGTTTACGCATGTTTTGATTTATGAATTTATGATCAATTATGAGATTTTATGAAGGGTTTCAATGTATCTTGCATGAGAATATTACCAAGCGTTGGTTGATTGATTTACATTATGTTTTCTCACATGATTTCACTCAAGAATTGCATGATTTTGAACTAGCATTACATACCCACCAAGTGTTTGATAAAATGTCGGGTTAAGGGTTCTTGAGTTATTGATAATCTATTGCATAGCTTATAAGTCAAGTGGTTTATGATGATGAAAAGAATATGTATGTGTTGATTTCATTAAAAAAATCTATAGTGTTGCAAGTTGACCACACCTTGTTGAGGGGGTGGTATGCCTCAATCACCTTGTAGGGGAGTGCTAGGCTCGTACTACCAATTGAGGGATACATACCTCAATCTCCTTGTTGGGGTGGGGTGCTAGGCTCGTACTATCAATTGAGGGTTTATACCTCAATCACCTTGTTGGGGGGTGCTAGGCCCGTACTATCATATCGAGGGGTATATACCTTGGCCACCTTGTCGGGGGGTGCTAGGCTCGTACTACCATGTTGAGGGGTATATACCTTGACCACCTTGTCGGAAGGTGCTAGGTCTGTACTACAAATTGAGGGGTAGATACCTTAATCACCTTCCAAGGGGGAGCTAGGCCACGGATTACAAGTATTAGATGTTTGGTCTATGATAATGGTCTCTTACTACACATGTACTATGTTCTATATAAGCATGTTTTACTTTGAGCATTGAGCAAGCATGCCATGTTGTTAATATATTATTCCTTGCTTATGATTATGTATTTTGACTATGTTACATATCTATTGTTGCATTGCATCCTTCATACATAGTACATTCAAATGTACTAACGCATACTCTATGCCTACATGATGTTACCATGTAGGAACCAGAGCTTCACTTGATCATCTTCCTCCTCCATGTGAATATTACCATCTCTTGAAGCAAGTTTTGCGAGTCCTTAGCTCCGAGGGCAATAGCTATTGATCTTATGTTATATAAAGACACTTTCCTTTGTTTAGATGCTTATGACTATGAGGGTGAGCCCGGAAAGTGTGATGGCCCCCGCTCAATTCCATAATTAGAGGTGTTGTTGGACAAGTGATGTAATTATGCTTTGACTCTTTTGAAGATTTATGTTATTAAAGACATCCCTTAGTCCCTTTTACCCTTATTTCTACTCTTTTATTGTTGTTTAATTACTTTCGCGACCAAAGATATGTAAATGATATGCTAAGAGGCTTGATTGGGTTCTCTTTGAGTTCCCATTCATCGTGTCGCTTCTAGGACCTAAGCTTGGGTCATGAAAATCGGTTGGCTAGATTGTGGGCTAGGTTGGAAGAGGTTGATAATGGTGGTGGTATGGTTATTGATGGTTCTAAATCTTCATTAGTTGATAATTAAAGGCAAAGCAAGATCTTGACCGCGCCTTGTTAGAGTTGAAGGCTTTGGAGAGATGGTAAGGTGGAGGTTTTCTCCTATGACGGAGATGGTGCCCTTAGGTAACAAGGTAGGTTGTGTGTGCCCAATGTGGATGACATGAGAAAGAAGATTTTAGATAAGGCTCATAACTCTTCCTATTCTATTCACCATAGTTTTACAAAGATGTATAGAGATTTGAGGGAAGTGTTTTAATTCGGTGGTACGAAGAGAGACATTGCTAAGTTTGTATCTGGTTGTCATTATTGCCAACAAGTTAAATCCGAGCATCAAAGGCTAGGTAGCCTAGCCCAAGATATAGAGATTCCTACTTAGAAGTGGGAGGAAATTAACATGGATTTTGTGGTTGGATTACCTAAGATTAGAAAGCATTTTGATTCTATTTGGGTTGTGGTTGATAGAATGACAAAGTTGGCTCTTTTCCTACCCGTCAAAACTACTTATGGTGCCGAAGATTATGCCAAATTGTATATTTATGAGTTGGTCAGATTGCATGGGATGCCTTTGTCTATCATTTTGGATCATGGTTCTCAATTAACTTCTCATTTTTGGAGGTCCTTCAAAAGAGGTTTTGGTACCAAGGTTAAGCTTAATATAACCTTTCACCCTTAAACAAATAGCCAAGCCAAAAGAACTATCCAAACTCTTGAGGATATTCTTAGAGCTTGTGTTTTGAAGTTTAAGGGTAGTTGGGATGAGCATGTTCCGCTCATTGAGTTTGCTTACAACAATAGATATTGTTAAAGCATTGGTATGGCTTCTTTTCAGGCTCTATGTGGTAGACGTTGTAGGTCCCCGATTGGATCATTTGAAGTGGGGGAGATGGCTTTGTTAGGCCCAGATTTGGTCATGGAGGCCATGAAAAAGGTGAGGATGATAAGGGAAATATTGAGAACAGCCCAGAGTAAACAAAAGTCCTATGCGGATGTGAGGAGAAGGGATCTTGAATTTAAGGTTGCTGAATGGGTCTATTTGAAGGTCTCACCCATGAAAGATGTGGTACGTTTTGGTAAAAAGGTAAAATTAGGTCCATGATTTGTGGGTCGTTATAGAGTGTTGAGGAGGACTTTGTAAGGTGGCCTATGAGTTAGAGTTGTCCAGTGATATGAATATCGTTCATCTGGTCTTCCCTGTGTCTATGTTGAGGAAGTGTGTGGATGACGCAAGTGCTATTGTGCCTTTAGATGTTGTGGGTGTTGTTGAAGACAATTTGACTTATGAAGAGTTCCCAATAGAACTTTTGGATAGACAAGTGAAGAGGTTAAGGAACAAGGATGTAGCTTATGTTAAGGTCCTTTGGAGGAACCAAGAAGTTGAGAGTGCCACATGGGAAGCTGAGGTGGACACACAAAAGCGATATCCCTATCTCTTTCATTCTAC
>JAOTQR010077538.1:0-12082 GCA_025774065.1 Solanum ossicruentum | reverse complement strand
GAAAAGGTAAATGAAGAGATCATGGAGCAACTTGCTCAACTTCGCACAAGTATGGACTTGGTTTTAAAGCAAAATCAAGAAAGTGTCAAGGCAGTCTTGCACCAACCTCCAAAGGTCCCTACCTATGACGATCCATTCTTCAATGAGGATGCCTATTTTGTAACCAGCCAAGCAGCTGCTTTTCGGAATAATCCCCAAAGGTCCAATTAGGATTATTGGCAGCAAGGTTTCGAGAGTCAAGGTTGGAACTTCCCTTGTGATGCAATGTATAGAGATAGCCAGGGTCGATATCATGAGAGAGAAATAGAATGTCAGATGCAAAATGGGGGAGAGAAGAGGGCTATAATAATGGTACTTATGTGTCACCACACAATCGTGATGCCATATCAAGCAACTCAAGGAAAAGAAATGTTCAAAAAATTATAAAAGCGAGCAGACCTTTAAGTTGAGACTTTAAAGGGAATGAAAGCGGATATTTCAAATATTAACCAGAAAATTGAGTCTCACTCTGTGGCAATTAAGCAACTAGAGTAATAACTCATACAGGTTTCTTCGCAATTGATTCAGCGCCAAAAGGGTATCCTACCAAGCAATACTGTTCAAAACCAAAAGAATGAAGGGCATTGCATTGCGGTGATGACTAGGAGTGGAAAGACCACTGTAGATCCCCTGTTCTAGTAATTTTTGATGAGAAGGGTCTTGGTGGTGAAGTCTTGGTTGAGGGAGCAGATCCAAAGGTTGTTGGGATACAACAAGAAGAGATGAGGGAGCATGAGAAATTGAAATCAATTCGCAAACCTCCTCCTCCTTTCCCTCAAAGGCTTAAGAGAAAGGAAAAATATGGTAAATTCTAACACTTCCTCTTGATGTTGAAGCAACTCTCTATCAACATTCCCCTTCTAGGAGCATTGGAGAAAATCCCCAATATGCGAAATATATGAAGTATTTGGTCATCTAGAAATGCACTTTGAGCTAAGAGTTCTCGCAAGAACTTCAAAAATGTAATGGGATTATGACCAAATTCCTGGCTCAAAAGCGAGAGGACCCTTGTGCATTCACCATCCCTTGTACCATTGGTGATGTTGAGTTTGCAAGAGCACTGTGTGACTTAGGAGCGAGCATCAATCTAACGAGTCTTACATTATTCAAAAAGCTTGCCTTGGTACTCTTACCCCGATAGGAATGAGGTTACTTATGGAAGATCGAACCATAAAATGAACCAGAGGAAATCCTTTTGGATGTGCTTCTTAAAGTGGATAAATTCATCTTTTCGGCAAATTTTATGATTCGTGATTGCAAAGTTGATTATAAGGTGTCCATCATTTTGGGGAGACCATTTTTGGCCATTGGCAGAGCCCTAGTGTATATGGATTCAAGTCAACTGCGATTTAGGTTTAATGATGCAGAGGTCGTGTTCGATATTCGCCAATCCATGAAACACCCAGATGAGTGCAAAAGTGAGGTGTGGACCCTCAATGGTAGTTGATGAAGGACGGTGACAATGTCGAGCCACGACGTTAAATGAGGCACTTCTTGGGAGGCAATCCAAGCATTTTTTATATTTGTTAGCTTGTTTTAAGTGTTTTTTATTATTGAGATTCTGAGGTACAAGGTGTAAGTTTGTTTTTATGATTGAAAGACATAGGTGTAATGTAATATTTAGGGAATTATTGTGTTTCGAGATTTGGTTTGCTGGTTAGAATTGAAGGAGTAAAGATCTGAAAAATAGCACTGGAGCAGCCTTTACGATGAGACCTATGAGTTGTAGTCCTCACAACAACTCGTAGTCATGCATCGTAGAGGGAATCAGAGACTATCAGAAGTTGGCACACAGACTATGACCCAACCTTACGACTCATAGGGTCACCTACGAGTCGTATGAGGGGTTCATAGTGCCCAGTTATGATTCCTAAATTTTATAAGTGTTGGGTTTGCTACGAGACCATGACCTAGGAGTCATAGGACAACCTACGACTCATAGTTGGGGTCTCATAGCCTCGATCTGCAAAATTTTAAATTTTGACCCAGTTTGATTATAAAAGGGGTCAAAATAACATTTAACCCCTATTTTCAATCTTAAACCCTAAAACAAGCGATGGAAAAACCCTCCCTTTCACCCACGTCATTTTTTTGATCAAAATCCCGGCTACCTATGTCATTTTCCAGCGAAAATTCTAGCGAAGGCACTACTTTTAGGGTTTTGGCATGATTGTCAATTTTCTTCACTTTGGTTTACTTCTACAATTGATCGGTAAGCTCTGTGGTTTTATTTTGCAATATTTTTTGGTGAGTTTATTCCCTATACGAGTGTATGCTTTGTTTAATAATGTAAAATCATGCCGCATATTGATTATTGAACTAGACTTGTAATCTAGGGCTTTTAGGCTTTGAATAGTTGAGTTGTGAACCTACATGTATTGAAATTCTTGAATGGGTAATGTTGATTGCGAAATTTATGATCATTTATGGGATGTATCGTGTGACTGTTGCTCGTGCATGGTTTGAATGGTTTTCAGAGTTGAAATTTAAGAGATATAGGTATGACTCTTATGTTTTAACTTATGGGGTTTGATTGAGTTGATATGTATGGGAATTGCATCCCTTGCAATGTTTTGTGGTTGTCAAGAGTTTACAAAATATATTTTCTTTGGTATGCTTGACATAGTATAGAATTGGTTTTGACTCCTATGGATGATGGTTATTTTGAATTTTTGATGATTAGTATGTAATTAATTATTTGCCATGAATTCTACATTGCTCTTATGTGTTAACTTGGTTTGAGTTTTGTGTTTTATGTATGCTTGTTGTGCAAAATTATACGTACCTCTGATGCCTTCTGTTTCCTACTACGAGGTACTCTTACGACTCGTAGGTTCATCTATGAGTTGTAAGGGTCCGTCGTAGCAAATAACAATCATCTATGGTTTCTTCATGTTTCTCATATGAGACTCACATACGACCCATAGCTCCTGCTACAACTCATAGTGAGAGTCTCGTAACCTTATCTGAGTTCTGAAAAAATGTTTCTAAAAATGATTACGAGCCTAGACTACGACTCATCGGTCACCCTACGAGTCATAAATACATTCATATCTGGGATCAGAAAGCATTTTTTTGAAGGCACAACTAGTTCTACGAGGATAGGATACGACTCGTAGGTCACCTTACAAGTCGTAACTATACTTGTATCTGCAAACCTGCAGTTGCACCAGTGAATTTCTATTTTGATTTGATTTTGTTTATTTTTCTTTGTTATGTGTTTTAGTGGATCAAACATATTGACCTAACATGTTGCTTTGTTGTTTTTCTACAGATAAGATGCCTCCTAAAGACAAGCGAGCAATCCAATCCTTTCAAAAGAGATTGGTGGATGAGTCATCTAGAACTGAACAATTCGAGGGCTCTTTGGAAGTCCATAGAGTCAGGGTAGACCCGAAGGCCAATAGACCCTAGACTCGGGCACTTGCAGCGCATACGACCATGGAAGTTACTAGTTCCTCCTAGTGTGAAGAGAAGGAAAAATGGGACAATGGGGACGGGTCAGATAGTAGCTTCCATATATAGCCCCCTCACATTCCAGCTCATAGTTAGAGTCTGAGAGCACCTCCCAGACCCAGCAGGAGGAGGACTAGTCCCAAGCCCCAGTCTATCATAGATGGTGTGTCCCTAGAATGAAAGAAATATACGACCATGGGTTGGACCCTAAGGGGCAAGGAAAGCCATTCTGCTAATATCATGAGGAGTCTCGGTTAATGGCTTAGGCTTAGACAGAGTATTCGAATTGGATGTTGGGTTGGAGGAGTACGAACTACGGTGGACCACACAGTAGCTGGGCAAATATGCCCCTTACATAGTCTGTGAGTTCTATGCGGCATATCTTGCTACACTCAGTGGGGGTTGCCAAAGAATAAGTAGCCCATAGAGGAGCTTAGGCTACAAATGGTGATAGTTTGTGGGAGAAAAGTTGATATCTCAGAGGAGATGATCCAATAAGTGCAGTTTGGGCCCACTTATAGAGTTCCCCAATCTACCACAGAACACAATAGTCGTATTGATAAAATGAGGAAGGCAGGGAGTGAGAAGGTCATTGGGGCCAGGATAGAGTTGCAACAGTGGATAGCTAGTCAAATCTGTGAGGCAGAGGTTAAGCTAACTTGGGTCACAAAACATGCAGATCTTATAGTTAATGCCCGCCTCTCATTCTGGGCCAAGTTTTGGTGGTCCAATATCCGTTGGCGTATTAGGCCAACATTCACGGACAACATGATCTCCCTTGAGAGAGCCGTATTTTAGCAAGCATTATAACTGGATATGCTATAGATTGGGCCTGGATCATTTTGGAGAAGATTCATGAGGCTGTAGTGAGGACAAACACCTGACTACAATTTGTAGTGCTGATCCATCAACTATGCAGTGCAGCAGGTGTTCTTATTGATCCACTTGGACCCTCCTGTAGAGGCTTAAGGTACAGTGGACCCAAGTCTAATCAAGGCTAACAAAAACGCTATAGCCCTACAAAGAGCTATTCCTCCAGCTATCACAGAGCCACTCCCGGTAGAACCTCGAATACCAAGTTCACCTCCAACTGTTACTGGCACTACTCCGGCCACTGCAAAGCCCACGCAGTGGTTGAAATAGAGTCTATACCATCCTCCAGCACTCCAGCACCAGCAACAACTACTATAGAGGTTGACCCTCTTTTCTCTATGTTACTTTTCAAGCTTTACTACATAGGGTAGTTGTCGCAAAGGGCAGGCTATTGAAGTTGTCAGTACGAGTCTGGTTATTGATAGATCAGATTGTTTGGGACTCTGTGGAGCAAATGAGGGCATTTTCTCGAGATTTAGTTAATGAGAGAGTCCGAGCAGTTGATGCCCGGGTCAATGCATTTGAGAGTAAAGTCAACTGGAGGCTTGAGGGAGCTAGGCATGCCGACACGAGTGCAGTTACTGAGGAGAAGGCCAAGTTTAAGGATGACTTATTACAACTATTTACAGCCCCTGTTCTAGCCCCAGAGGTAGCACTGGTAGGAGATGAGGCATTTGATTCTCTCACCGACCATTCAGACACTCGTGGGAAGAGGCCCCTTGAGCATGTTGACCCAGAGCCAACCTTGAAGAAGCCGAGACAAAAGGAAGAGCTCATATCAATGAAGGTGGTGCAAGAGTCTCTTTTATTGGTGGTTATTCACAGAGAATGAGCACAGCACATCACACCTGGAGAGGGTACTTTTTGTACAGCTACAGAGAAGAGGCAGCCCCACGACCCCACAGATCAGCCAGAGACTTGTGCTTGATGCACCATGATATTTGACTCCTTTTGACCACAACTCTTACTTTTCTTTATGGATATTTTCTCCTTGTATTAGACAATGTTTTTTTTTCCTGTTGGTTATTGGATTTTTTTTTTGTTGGAGAATTTTCTTTTGTTTGGTTAAGGATATTAGTTTTGTTATTTTTTACTTTTTAACGTTTATATTTGTCTACGTTATGTTTTCATTTATCCCGTCTTAAGTTTGTGTTTTTACTTTAAGGACAATGTATCACATTTTGGTGGGGTGGTGGAAGTTCTGTATTAAAGTGAAGTCTGGCTAGCCTCAAGTCCATAACTTCCCATATTTTTGATCCCAAGATTTTATTACTGTGCTTCTTTTTCCTTGTGGATGTTTACTTTTCTGTTTAACCGGCATGTTAGGTAGTGTAGATAATGAGTAAATTCATAATAGTGTTATCTATTGCCATATACATAATTTTTAAATGTGTTTTTTCATGTTTTGATGAAAAATTAGATACCCTCAATATTTTTGAGATTATGATTATTGATGCAGTCATACATTTTTGAGTATCTGGCAATATTTGTTCTAATATTGTGAAGGTGAGATGAGACTAAAAGCATGACCTATGATTCTACACTTGATTGTGGATGCTTTTTCCATGTGCATTGTGAGCTTATTTTGCTGCATTCATGCATCTTGTATGGACCCAGAACTTGCCTTGTTACTCTAAAGTTGGTTTGGTGATGTGGTGGATATGGAAAGGATCGTCGGCCTTTATTCCTTGAGTGAAACCACTTTTAGACTAAATGACCCACACATAAGTTAGTGAATCCCTTGTTCAAAACTTTTAAACTTATCATGTACTCATTCTTTCTTGATACCTTGCTAGTGTAACCTTGTTTGATGAAATGCCTTGATATTGGCCCTAGTCTATCATTGAACATGTGAACCTTGATTGAGGCCAAAGGCCTAAGTTGAGGATGGCTGTAGTTAGTGGCCCTGATTTGAGGCATTGATATTGTGTACTTCAGCTGAGGCTGAAAACGTAAGCTAAGAGTGGGCCTTATTGTGGCAAAGTAATAATAATAAGGTGGTTAGTTGGGAAATCGAGAAAGAAGTTTAAAAAAAAGCATGAAACGAGTGAAGAAAAAGAAAGAAAAGTGCCTTAACTTGAGGGAAAATAGCAAAATGAGCCTGAAATTGAGATACAGTTGAAAAAGAGAAGTAAAGCACTCGGAAAAAGTTCAAAACAAGAGCATAAGGGTCGAGTGATTAAAAAAGGGTTAGATTATGAAAGGAAAAAGTATTGGCAAACATGGTTCAAGGATAGCTTTTAGTCACTGCTAGTCCAAAATACCATACCAAAGCAGCCTGAACCTGTGTTACAAGCCTATAAGTCCCAAAGTGATCCAAATCCACTTTATTACCAAGCCAGAATATGAGTATAGAGGCAAGCCTATGGTATTAGTCACTACGCATTGAATTTCAATTGTGAGAGTGAGAATGCTTCCTATGTCCCTGAATTCTAAATGCTTTTAAGTGAGTATGAGGGACTTCTATCTAGTGAGGGCATTTGCACTACTTGAGCAGCATATGACTATACCAGTGATTATGGATGGTTGATGCTCCTTAGCTTGTCATAGTTGGATTGTCAGGTCTCTCATTATGTTCTTGTTTGCTTAATAACTTTGAAATCCTGTTTTGAAAATAGTATTTGGGTACCCGAATCAAATGAGTTGTTGTATATACTATCAGTATAGCTGCTATGTATTTCTCTTTGTCTACATAGATTTTGTCGTCGCGTGAGGACAAGCAATAATTCTAAGTTGAGGTTGTTGATGTGCTATCAAAATATAGCACATTTGGTACCTGAAACAAGGGATTTTGTGAGTTCTTAAAGCAACGTTTTAGTTTTTGATGTGTTTTTATGTTAATTTTGTAGAAATTTTAGGTTGGCATGATTTTGAAGAAAAGTTGTAGATTTTGCTAAAGCATAGACCTTACGAGCCCACTTACGAGTTATAGCTCACCCTATGAGTCATAGGGTGATGTCATAGCAAGAACCAGAGACCAAAATTCAGAAATCTACTAAGTGGAGGACACCCTACGAGGCCATCATAGGAGTCATAAGTCATAGTACAACTCATATAGGTGGACTCGTAGCAAGAACTAGAGAGCCAAGATGATGAACCAAAAACTGAACACCAAAACTACGAGATGAATATACGAGTCGTAACTCAAGTAACGACTTGTACCTACGGGTTATACCAGTTTAGTCCAAGATTTCAAGAACCTGATATGAGACCCCGACTATGACTTATAGGTCGTCCTGCGAGTCATACCTGTGTAACTTATCAGCTACCAGTTCTCTTTTTTGTTCAAATTCTAGGGTTATTTGTAAATACTATATATAGTTTATATAGGGATATTTTGAAGCTTTTTGTCACGCCCAAAGTCCCGTTGGGGCAGACTGGCACCCGGTGCAGATGCCTAATGAGAACCAACTTGTATCCATGCACTTTCAATACATATTATAAGGGACTTCTACATTTGACATGCCTTTAAGAAAATAAATAGTGATAACAAGCCAAAAGGAAATGCATATGACTAGGGCATTGGGGCCATGGTGTTTAAAGTACGAGACATGACCTCACTTTAATTTACATAGTCCACAAAGAATCTATATAAGGAAAAGTATCTGATAAGGGTCCTCGACTAACTATACAATACAAAAATATAAGCTCTATAGACACAAAGCTCTGAAGAAACAATGAGCTTGGTAACAACAACTGGATATCCTATACTCCTACTGGGGAGATCTACTAGACCTATACCTGCAGCATGAAATGCAGGTCCCCTCTAAGAGATATCAGTATGAGATAATGTTCTAAATATGTAAGGTAGTAAATACTGTATATGAAGTAACAACTCAAATGAAACTATGCACTGGTATAGGATAACATAACACCTATAGTTATACTGTGGGATCATGTACTTTATGTTCTTTGTATTACTTTACCTTTACTGTATAATCTGTGCACAACATGTCATACAAATGACCAGCTGATCAATGGTAAATCTATATCAGGATCGGCCCTAGCTAGGCTTTTCCTTTAACCCCTTGGGCTACTCCTCATGATAGGATCGACCCTGGCTAGGTGATTCTTCCACCCCTTAGATTAATCCCCCATCAATAAGCAATATACTTTACTTTATCTTTCAATTACCTTTGAGATGATTCATTTAGTGGTCATAATATTGGAGCTGTAAGACTGTAGATATAACATATGACATGTAAATAGTCACAAAAGACAACACCACAATGAAAGGAGTAAGTTATACAAATAATGAAATGCATAGGAGGTAGAACAACACATGAACTTTATTTATTAGAACGAATTCGTGTATCTTGGTATCCAAGTATGTATGCAGAATTAAGGTGACTATGTATGGAAGTATATGAATATGTAAAAGAGTGGAGACACAGTTAATAGTTGTGTCGGAGTTGGTAAGTGTCTTTATGTGCCAATGAGGGATCTATGTTTCATGCCAAATAATACGAAATCAAGTAGCCTTACATACCTCGTTGTACGACCTTGCTATTACCTCAAGATAACCTTTCCTTCCTCCAAATATTTATCTAAAACATAGTAGGTGATAAACTAGCATTAGCAGCCAATAGATACATCTTGGCAGCCCAATCTCATAAAAAAAATACCGGCAGCAAGCAGGTATTTATAAACCCGAGCACATTCTTTCAACCTTTCCGCCACTAATCGTATCTTCTAGTAAACACTCTCATATACATATCATGTAGAAAATTTTAGTGCCATAATAGTCTTACAACATCACACGAAGCACAATACATAACAATTCTACGCAACATACAAATAGGCGGCATAACGTTACACCCCTTCGCAACATTTTGACGTCGACAATCTCTAACCAGTTTCATCTTTACCCAAACTATCTTCAACACATCTATACATAAACATCCTTAAAACAGTATTATAACAGTACCAAAGTAGTCATGAAGTATGTGAGGAAATAGCCTTTCATCTATCGGCCCACAAGTTACTGTTACGAGCACTATTCCAATATCACACAAGAACTCACTTTCACAGACTGTAAAAATGGTGCAAAAGCCTTTAAACTTCACTATAGGACCAATAATCATTAAGAACAGTAGCCTCCCTTCATAATAAATTCAAGAAAAAAGAGAAAAGCTTCCAAATTACCAAGAAAAATGTACAACTTTTGGAACACATGTTATCCAACAATTTCTGCAAGCATAACTAGCATATATTTCTTGTTTATCGTAGGATAAGTATAACAAATACATGGATATTTCCACTTACTTTATCCTTAAAGGTTCAGGTTTCCTTCAAGAACCCTATAGGGTTGTGTAGGCTGCCTTGTGAAGTGAAATAAAGAGAGCAAAAGAGTCTTTAGGAAAGCTGAAAATTTGTTCCAAAGTGAAATGAATTAAGGAGCTATTTTTGAGCCCTTTTAAATAGTCTCTTTGGACAAATTTCTTTTGAACTTTTCAACACATATTAACACATACTGAAAAACTTGTGATGCAGTAGCTTTGCCCTTGCACTTGGGCCTAAATGGGTCCCAAAGTTGATGGGCCTTGGCTGCCCATTTTCCAAATTCCTCTTCACTTAGTTTGGGCCCAATTAGCCTAGTGGGTTGTGGTGTACTTGGGTCCATTTAATACCCTTATTGAGCTGAAAACAAAGTCCATTTATTATGATAAAAATGGGCTAAAGTTACACCCTTAACATAGACTTTATTCATAATCGAACTTGGACAAATTTGACGTCGGGCCTTATCTCTATTTAGCTAGCAAATTTAAGCTAAGCAAGTAAGTGACTCACCTTCTAGCTTCCTAAGTCCTACAAGCACCTCAATTCTCACTTTGTTTAGGGACGTGATCTCCTCGATTTGACACAAACATGTATACCCTCGACCCTCTTAAGCATTAGACGCGCATATCGCCGAATAACATGTGATTCAAGCACTTTTAAAAATGGGCACTAATTTGACAAAGCCATGTCATGTTTCATTTGCATATTACTAGTATTATAAGATGTGGGGTTTTACATCCTCCCCCCTTTAGGAACATTCGTCCTCGAATGTTAGCACAATTGAATAGCTTGACCAAGTTTAAACGTTTACTTACACAAACATTTGACAGCACACTAAGTATTCAATCACACATACCTATTAGTGTCCCAATTATGCATGTTGGACTTCCTCTTTAGCTTCAAATATGTAAGGGTATTTTAATTTCATCGGGTCGTCAGCCTCCCATGCTATTTCTTTTACTTGCTGGTTTCTCCAAAGTACTTTTACTGAAGCTATTTATTTATTCCTTAGCTTCTTAACTTGACGATCTAGATTATTAGTAGGTACCTCTTTATAGGTGAGATCTCCTGTAACCTGCACATCGTCAAATGGAGTGATACGAGATGGGTCACTTATGGATTTTTTAAGCATTGAGACATGAAAAACTAGAGGAACCATTGAAAGCTCTTGGTGTAGCTCTAGTTCATAGGCAATCTTCCTATATTTCTTAATAATTTTATATGGCCCTATGTAACATGGGCTCAGTTTTCCATTCTTACCAAACCTCATAACCCCTTTCATTACAAACACCTTTGAAAATACCTAATCCCCTACTGAGAATTCCAGTCCTCTCCTCTTGGCATCTGCGTATGATTTGTGACGACTTTCGACTGTTTCTATCCGCTGCTATATTTCCTTAACCTTTTTCATGGCTTATTGTACTAAATCTTGCCCAAGCAAGGTGGTTTCACCCACTTCAAACCATCCAATTGGCGATCTACGTTTCCTCCCATAAAAAGCTTCATAAGATGCCATCTCGATACTCGCATGGTAGCTATTATTATAGGCAAATTCAATAAGTGGAAAATGGTCCACCCATCTACCTTTAAAGTGCAATGCACAAGCACGCAACATATCTTCAAGTGTCTAAATACTGCATTTTGCTTGACCATCTGTTTGAGGGTGGAATGTTATACTTAAATTCACTTGTGTTCCTAAACTTCTTTGGAAGGACTTCCAAAACTTTGCAGTGAATTGAGCTCCTCGGTCAGATATAATACAGATTGGGACTCCATGTAGCCTAACTATCTCTTTGAGATATAGCTTGACATACTCTTTAGCTGTATAATAACTCCTCATTGGAAAGAAGTGTGCTAATTATGAGTCTGTCAACTATTACCCTTATAGAGTCAAACTTCTGAAATGTAAGTCAGCTGAAGTAGATCCTTAGCCACTCCTTGACTTACCACAGCTTGATCACCAATATTTATGATTTCCTTAAGACTCAGAGCATCGGCTACCATATTTGCTTTCCCCGGGTGTTAAAGTATATCAACGTCATAATCATTTATTAGCTCTATCCATCTCCTCTATCTTAAGTTTAGGTCTTTCTACAAAAAACATGTATTGCAAGCTCTTATGATCAGTATATATGTCCACGTGAACCCCATACAATAAGGGCGCCATGTTTTCAGAACAAATACAACCGCTGCTAGCTCAAGATCATGTGTTGGATAGTTTTTCTCATGTGCCTGTAATGTTCTAGATGCATAAGCAATTACCCTACCATTTTGTGTCACTACACACCATAAGCCAACTCTTGAAGCATCACAACACACTGCATACCCCTCGGTGCCTTCGGTAAGTACTAGCACAAGTGCAGAAGTTAGCTTATTTTTCAGCTCTTGGAAGCTCCTTTCACATGCATCATTCCATTGGAACTTGGTTGCCTTA
>JAOTQR010077537.1:0-12083 GCA_025774065.1 Solanum ossicruentum | reverse complement strand
TTATCACTGTTTATCTTATTAAAGGCATGTCAAACATAGAAACCCCTCATAGTATGTATAGAAAATGCATAGACACATGTTGATTCTCCCAAGCCTTATCGGCAACGGGTGCCAGTCCGCCCTAATAGGACTTTGGGGCGTGACAATATCATCAATGAAAACCACTACAAACAAATCAAGGTAGGGTTTTAAAGACCCTATTCATAAGATCCATGAAGATAGCCAGTGCATTGGTCAACCCAAAAGACATAACCACAAATTATAATGCCCATACTTAGTTTGGAAAGCCATCTTGGGAATGTCACAGTCCCTCACATTCATTGATGATACCTAGATGGAAGATCAATCTTAGAGAAGTGACTAGCCCCTTGAAGTTGGTCAAACAAATCATCAGTCCTTGGGAGAGGGTACTTATTCTTGATGGTAACCCTATTAAGTTACCAGTAGGCAATATACATTCTAAGGGACCCATCCTTCTTTTTCACAAACAACACCAGTGCACCCCAAGGTGATTGGCTAGGTCTAATAAAACCTTTCTCCAACAAGTCCCTCAATTGCTCCTTCAACTCCTTTAACTCCATCGAGGCTATATGGTATGGGATAATAGAAATGGGTTAAGTATCAGGAAGGAGGTCTATACCAAAATCTATTTCTGTTTCAGGAGGAACATCGGGAAGGTCATTTGGAAAGACATCAAGGAACTTATTTACAATCGGAATCGACTCTATATGAAGGACTTTGTACTCCACATCTCTAACCTTCACAAGATGATAAAGACACCCCTTAGAGATCAACTTTTGGACTTTAATGATAAGATAAACCTACCTTTGACCACCACATCCTGACTCACCCACTCAAGGATGGGTTCATTTGGAAATTGGAATTTGACCCTACGAGTTCTACAATCAATAGAGACATAATATGCATGCAACCAATCTATCTGAAGAATAACACCAAAATGAACCATATCCAACTCAACAAGATCACAGGGCAATATTTTATACAAGAAGCAAATGGGACAATTTCTATAGACCTTTCTAGCAGCAATAGATGCACCAATAGGAGTAGACACCTCATAAGACACAAAAAAATTCGGGCTCAGCATGAAACTTTTTTGCAATAAGAGAAGAAACAAAAGAAAGAGTGGCACTCGGGTCTATCAATGCATACACATCAAAATCAAAGACTTTTAACATATCCGTGATGACATCAAAAACCTCATCAGCCCCTTTCCTCCCAAGAAGAGCATAAAAACAATTGTGTCTTGGGGTACCACCTTGTTGGCCACCTCTACCCAAAAGAATCGCATTATCACCCCGGCCTTGTTGACGAACATTCTTACCCTTGTTTTGACTATGAGGATAATCTATTGCCTTATGCCCCACTTCCTCATAACTATAACAAGCACTAGTATTCCTCAAGCATGGGCCACTATGACCCTATCCACATTTTGGACACATAGCATTAGGCACCACACCACCATCACCTTGGGCCCTTGGGTAGTCATTGGAAAAACTTCCATTAGGAGCATGAGAAGACCTTTGGCCTTGATGAAACTGGCCACCCTTGGGACTTTGGAACCTCCCACCAAAACGGGCCATCATGGCCTCATTCCCCCTCCCCTTTCTCAACTTCTCCCCTTCTAATTTTTCAGCATAAGTCATTATGTGGGACACATTCATGTCATTAATCAACATAGCGGCCTGACACTCCTCATTAACCAAATTAGATACACCAATCACGAACTTATTCATCCTAAACCTCGGGTCGAAAACTAAATGTGGAGCATATTTAGAGAGTTGGTTGAAACTGAGGGAATACTCCCTCATACTCATAGATCCTTGCTTCAAATTCATGAATTCCATCATTTTGGCCTCCCTAAGCTCAAAAGGGAAGAACCGGTTGAGAAAAGCCGCCTTAAACCCCTCCCATAGTATAACATTATTGTTTCCTTTCTCCTCCTTTCATTGAGTAAACAATATTTGGGCCACCCCCTTGAGTTGGTATGCCGCCAACTCTGCCTTCTCCTCCGATCTAACACCTATGATAGCCAACACTTTGTACACCTCATCCACAAATTCTTGAGGGTCCTCATCCACCTTACACCCATTGAACTTTGGTGGGTTTATCCTCATAAAGTTCCTCACCCGAGATGCCAAAGTAGGAGCATCAGGGGCTTGGGCCCCGTGATTGACTTGATTAGCCATAGCTTGAGCTAACGAAGTGATAGCATCTCGGAGCTCTCCATGAGTCGGTTGTTCTTCGGGAGTGTGGGCTCTTATTTCTCATGTGTTAGGCATGATCTAAAAATGGCAAAGAACATTCGTTAGAGGGGAAAACTGGCCTATCTTCTATGAAGTCAGATTTTTGAAATCACGCATGAATTTTGAGATATATAGAAATTACGATTTTGGACACTTCCAAGGCATATTTTGGGAACTTTTTGGGGTCGTTTCACCCTAGCTGTAAACCTTACACTTGAATGCCTTGAATGAGCTTGAGAGAGTTTTGCGAGAATTTTAGACTTAGGATATTCAAAAATGGTAGGATGGAGTTGTTTAGGGTTGTATAAGGCTGGAAGGGACTCATTGAAGGCTTAAACGACGTGGTATCGACTTAGAAAAAATAGGAAAGATCAAATTTATCCTTTTTAAATGTCTGCCAGACAGGACCACGAGACCCTGATTATGGGCTATGGTCCAATCTACGAGCCGTAGGAAAGGGGTTTCGTCTAATAAGATTTTGGACCCTTAAAAACATTCTCTGATCCTCAACCTACAACAGGACTTATGGCTCGCAAGTCAATCTATGGGCCATATGATATCTCGTATACTAAACTTTAGAAATCAGTATTTTCACCAAGTCTGGCCAACATTCCACGAGCCCAAGATATGACCCCTGGGGATATTTACGGCCCGTGGGCCCTTTCGTAAACCCACTGGTACTTGAAAAATTTCTAGATTTTATTTCTTAGACACTTTTACACCCTCCAACATGTGGGGCCTTACAGGTTCATTGGTGGTATCAACCCATAAGAGATGCAACTTAAGAGATGAGTTTGACATGCGGACCCATTACCCTCATCTATTTGAGACTTAAGTTATGTCCTTTGCCTTATGTTCGAGGATGAACATGATTTTTAGTGGTGGATGATGTAATAACCCTAATAATCATTTTTGGTATTTTTGATAAAATTAACGTTTTACCCTTCCAAATAGTTTCCCAAAGTACTATTTTATTGGCTATGAAAGTTGATTTTTAAAAATTTTGTGAAAAGTGAAATTTTTGTTAAAGAGTTGAGATTTGGAGACTTAAGTTTCTTAAATTTTGAGTTTTTTGGAGTCATCTGGAGATTCAGATTGTAGAACGAAATACTGTTGATTACATCAATTCCATAATATGAAAATTGACCTGGGGAGTTGTCAGAATTAGATTCATATTTGTTATGTGGATTCGAGGTCTTAAATTGGAAATGAAGTTAAAAATTGATCAAGATTTGAATTTGATAATCTTTAGGGTTTGGGTACTCGAATTGAATTTTTGATGATCCCATTGATTTTGAGAGATGTTTTTCGCTCTAGAATATATTTCATTATAATTTTTTGGATGCACTGTTAGAATTTAGATATTTTTAGTATTAACTTAATTTAGTTGCAACATATTAAAATTCGGGTCAAGAAGAACTCGGATCTGATTTCCGATGATTCTATTGAGCCCAGGACATCGAATTTAGTAAGATTGCATATATGTTTTTTGTGTTTTGGTTTCTAAATGAATTCAAATGATCCATTCCATGATTTTATGTTATTTGGTGATTGTTAATATCTGATGTCCCTCTCTTCTTCACGTTCGTGAATGTCGCTTCGGCGTTCGCAAAGTACTAATGTGGAAGGAATCACATTCGCGAACTTCATGTCATGATCATGGAGCGTCACCCTAGTATGACCTCCGCATTCGTGAAGGCTTTAGCCAGAATCGCTGATCCCCTTGATGGTTGACCTCTGCATTCTGGGGCCTAAGGGCTGCGAACGTGAAGGATTAATTATGCTTGAAACACTAAAATGATAGGAGTCAGCCTTTTTCCACTCTTTTTGACATTTCCAAATTTGGCTAGGCGATTTTTCAAGGTATTTTTATGGGAAAACTTTTTGGGTAAGCTATTTCAAAACTGTATATTCATTTTCATTAATTAATTCTTGATTTTAACATCTAACATAGGGACTTCAATTGATGAAATTGAGGATTTTTCAAGAACTCAATTTTTTTGAGAAAACAAATAGTGATTATGGAGTGATTTCAACTCCATTTTTCAAAGGTTTTCACCATTAGTTTCCACAAACCTTAAGAAACATGTTCATACAAAAAAATTTAGATTTCAATCTCATTTTCTGTAATTAAATTTTTGGACTGTTTTACCCTTTTTCTCAAATTTCATAATTTTGATGTCTTTAGCTTCGAAATTTGATTGTGAATCATTATTTGACTAGATTGTGTTGCTTTGGAGTATATTTAGAAGGAGAAAGCTCTGGTAATAGAGTGATCACGATTTTTGGTTAAGGCAAGTGAATTTTTAACCCATAGCAAAGAGTGTTGAACCTTGTATTTCCTTTTCGTGTGATTGAGATACAATGTGAATTGGTTTCGGATATGTATTACATGAAACAAAAATGATTTAGATGGGTAATAATATGGCTTTATGAATTGGCATGATAATGTGAAATTCGAACATGAGAAATTACCTAATTGTTGTGAATCATTTGTTGATGAATATTGATGTGAATGTTGAGCTAAATAGCATGGAATTGTGAATTTCATTTCATACTCACTTTCTTTGTGCATTTGCTTATCTGCATTGGATTGTGAAAAGTGAAAAGAGTGAATATTGATACTTGGAGCCGAGGTCTTTACTGACTTATGTTATTTGCCGATGTCTCTTTCGACAATTGAGGTTTCTTTTGACAGTTGTAATGTATCAAGGTCTTTTTTGGTGATTGGGGTTTTTTATTGATACATGATTCATATGAGGCCCCCATAGGTTTTGATATGATGTAATTAGTGGATATATATCGTAGTAAAGACATGCATCACGATTACTTGACATTGCACAACATAGTATCATTGTACTTCATTACATTTTATCTTATTTCACTCATTGTATTAATATGAAAATCTGTATGAAGTGTGATATATTGGTTAATCTTGTATATATTAAATATTTGAAAACTATTTGTTGTTTTGTTGTACTCTTGAATGGTGAATATATATTACATATGTTGGCTTTACTACGTGTAGATTGTAGTTATGGAGAGGTATGTGGTTAGAATGATAGGAGTACTTGTGTTCTTCATAGCTTTATTTAGGGGTTGGAATTCATTAGTTGATTACCATGTTGTTAGGTACTCACTTCTTGCTTCTACACTTGTGGTATCCCAATAACTTCTGATATTCTTTATTCCCATCTTGGATCGATTTTCTAGATGCTTGAGAGGTAGTGACTTGTCTTTTCAGCGAACTCTTCAAGCCTTTTAGTGAAATGACCCCAAAAAATGCCCGAAAATATGACTCAGAAGTACTAGAAATCATAATTTTTATATATCGCAAAATCCGTGCGTGATATAAAAAATCTGACTTCACGTTCTTGATCAGGGAGAAATAGGTATAACCCAAATTTTAGAGCAACCATAAAAAAATTTGAGTTTTCCAAGTTTGCACAAAACAGTAAGGGTGCGTGATGGTTCCGCGACGCGGACCTATTGTGGACCAGTGTATTGGCTACCAATTTTTTTTTCAAATTCGGCATAAGGCCTTGGGTTCTTGGGCCAAAGCTTTCCTATGCGTAAAAAACCCAATCCTTACTCATTTTTCAACCCCATATCATTCAACACATTCCCCGAAAGCCTCTCTAATACTTAGCCAAACATTTCATCCAAAGTCAAGCATCCCAAACTCTTTTCGGATGTCAAGAAATTTATTCAAGCTTCAAGCTCTCATTCAAATATAAGTCAAGCTTATTCATGTCGTTAAATACCATAGTGGGTTCCCTACATCAAGTCAAGTTCAAAAGAATTTCCGTTAGCTATGTTTTGCACAAATACCGGTAGGAGGGTCAAATCTAAAGGGGCATATCTCTTAGCACACAAAGAATTGGGTGGCCCACAACCTACCAAATTAAATCTCTTTTCATTATCTTTCCCACGCACTTGGTTTCACCTTATTTAGAGTTCGTATGAAGAAGTGATGACCGTTTTCGTAGAACTCGTCTATGTTGGAGTATATATAGGTTTTTGCCAAATTTCGTTTCATTAATGACATTTTGTAAATTTAGTTATTTCTATTGGAATTTTGGGTACTTTTATGCTATCTTAACACTTCCTAAAGACCTAAACCCTACTCCTAAAGATCAAATTCACTCTTCCCAATTGGAATACACTCTCAAATTCTCCCCAGAGCCTCTACCAAACCCTAACAAGAATTCAAGGAAACTCAAGAACAAGTAGTGGATTTCAAGACCCCGTTCCAAGCTTCAAGTCTTTCTCAACTCAATTTCAAGAAATTCAAGGTCTAAGATATGTGGGCTACATTCATGGATCCTTTCACCCATGAAGCCCAATCTTCCTTTTTATGAAAATTGCATGATTTCAAATTGTATTTCTTATGATTATCTATTATTATAAAATATGAGCATGAAATATGTTGGGGTTTTGTCAAATATTGCTGATTATACATAAATATCTATTTTGAGCTTATACTATGAAGTGATCTTTGTTTATTGAGACTATACATGCTTCAAGCTTTGAAATCTATGAACTATTGTGAAGTTTGAAATGATTTATAAGTTACCCATGATGGGGTTTTACCATGATGTTAGTGGGCTGATTTACATGATTTTAAAATGCATAGATTTCACTATTTGATGATCTATACTCTTGCATATTTTGAGCTATGAATCTATGAACCATTATAGGATTTGATGAAGAGTTTTGATGTATATTGCTTGAGGGTATTACCAAGTATTGATGGGTGGCTTTACATTGAATTTTCTTGCATGATTTCACTCTTGAATTGCATGGTTTTACATTAGTACTACACACCCGCCAAGTGTTTGATAAAATGCCCGAATTATGTATCTTGAGTTATTGAAGGCCTAATGCATGACATATGAGTTGAATGACTTTATGATGATGAAAGGAATGTATATCTATGGTGTTTTGCTCTGTAGTGTTGCGAGATGACCACTTAATGGAGGGTGTGATTCTCATTAACCTAATTGAGGGGTTGATACCTCATTAACCTAATTGAGGGGTTGATACCTTGTTAACCTAATTGAGGGGTTGATACCTCATTAACCTAATTGAGTGGTTGATACCTCATTAACCTAATCGAGGGGTTGATACCTCAGTCACCTAGGATAGAAGGTGGTACATTCGATAACAAAGTTGAACGGTTAGTACCTCAATCACCTAGGATGGGAGGTGTTAAACCCATTAGCCAAATGATGATCTCTTTCTTCACACGTAATATGTTTTATATAAGCATGTTTTTACTCCAAGCATCATTTGTACATGCGATTACGTTGCATATCTCTTATTATATTACATCCTACATACTTAGTACATTGAAATGTACTAGCGCATATTCTATGCCTACATGATGTTACCATGCAGGAATTGGAGCTCCATTTGGTCATCCTCCTCCTCCACGTGGCTAGTGGTTCCTATCAAGCTAGTTCATGAGTCCTCCATTCCGAGGATGATGTCTATGTTCTTATGTTATGTATTAAGACTCTCTTTCTTTATGGTATGCTTTGACTATGAGGGTGAGCTCGGTTGCTTGTCTTGGCCCCCGTTAAGTTCTACATTAGAGGTGTTGTTGGACAAGTTGTGTATTATGCTTGAGCTTTGATTCACTTATGTTACTCAAGTGTTTAACTCTTTCCCTTAGTCCCAATTTTCCTTGTTTATGTTTTTTATGTTGTATTTTGCTTCTGCGACCAAGGATGTGTGTATTATATGCTAAGAGGATTGTTTGGGTTTCCTTCGAGTTCCCCATTCGCCGTGTCATGTCTAGGTCCTATTTTGGGTCGTGATAAACTTGGTATCAGAGCATTAGGTTGTTAACGATCCTCGAATTCCAACACACCGCATTGATTAGAGTCTTATTCATGGTTGTGAAGCGCACCACGACTATGAATAGGAGGCTATGAGACATTCAAGGAAATGTTTCACTTCTTTATGATCTATGTCATGCGATAGAGTTAGGTCCCAAAAGGATTATAACTAATCTCTAATTGTTACATTTCAGGGTATGCCTAAAGCTACTCAGGACGGTAATATATCATTGCGGAGGTTTCTAATGCTATATAGGTATTGGGCAAAGTAGTGACTAAATTGACGACTCAATTCTATCAATGAGTGAGTGCCCCCGAGGCTTCAAATGGTAAGGGGAGGGGTAGTGAGGCCAAGAACGCCCGTGTTAGGGGTAAGTGCTAAAGTCTCAAATGTAGAGGTGGTGGTGGTGTGGTGTCTTATGCTAGGTGCCCAAGATGTTTTAGAGGCCATGATGGCCCATGTTTGAGGGGCACTAATGCTTGTTATAGTTGTAGAGAGTTGGGTTACAAGGTAAATGATTGTCCTCATAAACGTAATAAGGGTAAGGGAGGTGATGAGAGGTTGGCAATTGATAGGGTGTCTAACTCAAAGTGGCAAGATGGCTATGAAGGGAGAATTAATCCTAAGTGTCCAAGGTGTGAAAGGAACCATGGTGGCCCATGCTTGAGGAAGACTAATGCTTGTTACGGTTGTGGTGAAGTAGGTCACAAGTTAGTTGGTTGTCCATATGCTCAAAAGAGGCGTAAGGGTGGTCGACCGTTAGAACATGGTGGTATGTTGATCAAGAGGCTCAAGGAGGGGAAGACGCTCGACGTTGTAACTGGTATGTTGAACTTTCCTTTGACTTTGATGTGCTTACATTGATAGGTCTGGTGTGCCACTATTTCTTTCATTATTCTTTTTGGTTGCTAGTGGGCTTCTTGTGTGTCCCGAATTGTTATGTGAGCCTTTGGTGTCTACCCCTTTTGTTAAGTATATTGTTGCTAGAAAGTTCATAGGTGTGGTTCTGTGTTCGTATTGCATAGGTATTTCCTTGTGACTTGTTGGACTTAATGTAGTGGATTTTGATGTCATATTTGGGGTAGATCAGTTGCTGCATATTGTGTCCCCTTGAATTGTAGGGCCCGTAGAGTTAGATTTCAACTCCCTAAGGAACCCGTCCTTGAGTGTGGGATTGTAAAGTGTTAGTGAAGGGGTTAGTCCATCTCTTAACTTAAGGTCCAATTGATCTCTAAGAGTTGCATTTGTCATCTAGTAAGAGTTAGGGGTGCTGAACCTAAGTCATTTCTATTGAGTTGTTCCGGTGACTGATGGGTTCTTGATGTTCTTTCCAATATTGTGAATTTGATGGGTAGTGTCTTTGGAATTGGCTAATGCACCGGCTATGTCTATAGTTCATGAGGGTCTTAAATCCATACCTTATTGTGTTTGTGGTAGTCCTTGGTGTTGGTATATTGGTTCATTCGCGAAGGTGAGGGAGAGCTTGGGGATCATTTGAGGGTGATGTTGTGAATGTTGATGAATATGGGGTGGCTTGCTAATTATGGGAAGTGGGAATCTTTGAGGTGACTAGAGAGGTCCATTGGTTGGCTAGATTGGGAGTTAGTTTGGAAGAGGTTGGCTATGGTGATGTAGTGGTTGCTAATAATTCTAGATCCTTCTTGTTTGATGAGGTGAAAGAAAGCAAGGCTTTGACCCTGCCATGATAGAGTTGAAGACCTTGTTGAGAGATGATAATGTGGGGTATTCACTCCCAAGGGGAGATGGAATCATTAGATACTAAGGTAGACCATGTGTGCTTATGTTGAAGATTGAGTTCACTTGGGAGTCCCCCCTCCCTCCCATGCAGGGTGTGGTCCGGTTTGGCAAGAAAGGGAATTGTGTTTATGGTTTGTAGGTCCTTAGATAGTGTCAAGGAGGACTGGCGAGGTTGCATACGAATGGGGATTGCCTACGGATATGGATATGGTTCGTCCGGTTCTTCATGCTTCTAAGTTGAGGAGATGTGTTGGTGACTCTAGTGCTATGGAACTCTTTGAAGTTATGGGTGTCATAGAGGATTAGATGGCTTAGGATAAGGTACTGGTGGAGGTAATTGATGGAAGGGTGGAGAAGTTGATTAATAAGGATGTGGTGTTTGTTAAGGCCCTTTAGAAGGATCGTCAAGTCGAAAGTGTCTCTCGGGAAGCTAGAGCACGCATGGAGGAGCAATATCCATATCTTTTTCATTCTATTCAAGCTTATGATAACACGTCAAGTCCTTTTTATGATTCCAACTCGTATGTTTCAGCCCCTATGTCATTGTATGCATTCATGTTTATGTTGACAAGTTCATGATGATTTTAACGCCTATGTTGAGGTTTTGAAAATGGTGTTCAAATGTATTGTTGCATTCTTGTTGGGGCTGATTTTTTCATGATTACCCTTCTCATATACGTTTTCTGACATTTGGGGACGAATTTTCCCAAGGGGGAGACATTGAAATGACCCCAAAGAGTACTCAAAAATGTACCTCGAAAGTACCCAGAATCGTAATTTCCACATATCTCGAGATCTGTGCATACAGATGATGAATCAATTTCTTTTGTATGTGATATCCAAAATCTAACTTCATATTCTTTTTCAGGGGGAAAAATTGAGTGGGAAATGGGTATAACACCAATTTTAGAGCAACCGTAACAAAATTTGATTTTTCAAGTTTGCACAAAATAGTAAGGGTGCACGATGGTTTCACGACGCGGACCCATCACGGACCAGTGTATTTTGGCTGCCAGGTTTTTTTAAAATTCGTCCTAAGGCCTTGGGGTCTTGTGCCTAAGTCTTCCTATGCATAAAAACACATATACTTAGTCAAATGAAAGAGGAGAAGCTGAGGAAGAGGAGGAGTAGAGAGGCCAAGAGGGCCCGTATTGATGATAAGTTTCAAGGTTCCAAGGATGGTCGGTTCCATCAAGGATAAGGGTCATCTAATGCTCTTAATGGAAGGATTTCTAATGATAACCCAAGATGCCAAGGTGTTAATAGTGGAGGGCCTAAGCCCAAGTGCCCTACATGTAAGAAAAACCATGGTGGCGCATGTTGGAGGAACTCTAGAGCTTGCTTTGAATGTGGTGAAATGGGACACCGGTTACTGATTGTCCCCATGCTAAAACCGAAGGTAGAAATGGTCGCCCTCAAGGCCAAGGGGATGCTCCTAGGAAAAATAGGTTCTATGCTCTTCAAAGAAGGCAAGGAAGGGATGAGGTGTCCGATGATGCTACCAGTAAGTTAGAAATTTTCCTAGATTTTGTTGTGCATACTTTGATGGTTCCAAGAGTTGGTATTTCTTTCGTTATCCCTTTTTTACTTGTAAGATTTGGTTATGGACGGTCGATTTGTTTGGACAACTATAGTGGGATAGTCACTTCTCTAAGCTTGATCCTTGTTTCGTATTTTGTCTCTAGTGAGGGTGAGAAGATGATAGAGTGGGGAGATGGTGGTTATGGTACCATGTGGGTTAGGTGTGTTTAAGGTTGACAATTGAGTTGAGGATTATGAGTCCTTATAGAGTTTAGAGGCAGGTTGCTAAGATTGCATAAGTTTGGGAAGGGCCTATGGATAGGAGTATGGTTTGTCTGGTTTGACATGCTTCTAGGTAGAGGGGATGTGTTGGTGACTCTAGTGCTATAGAACTCTTTGAGATTATGGGTGATGTGGAGGATAAGTTGGCTTAGGAGAAGGTCTCTGTGGAGGTATTGGACGAAAGGGTGGAAAAGTTGATTAATGAGGATGTGGTGTTTGTCAAGGCCCCTTTGGAAGAGTCGTCTATTCATATGTGTTTTTTGGTGAGTCGGTATAGGCATGGAGAAGCAATATCCGTATCTCTTTTATTTTATTCAAGCTTATGATGACATGATGAAATAAAGCAAAATGACTCTTTAAACTGTCTGTGCTTCGTTCAATTGTGAAGTAGCAGTTAGTCAATGCAACTTTCGA
>JAOTQR010077535.1:0-12084 GCA_025774065.1 Solanum ossicruentum | reverse complement strand
AAATAAGAAGTATATGCTAGTATGTTGTGCTGGAAATTTTGGACAGCTTGTGTCCTAAGGATTGTTGTGAATTTTTCATGTTATTCAAGAGCCTTTTCTCTTCTTGGTTGGATGAATTATGAAGTAAGACATATTTTGTTAACAAGGGATTGTTTGTTAGTCATGTAATTAAGTTGTTGCACTACTTTTACAGCTTG
Organism: Solanum ossicruentum; assembly: GCA_025774065.1. NCBI lineage: Eukaryota > Viridiplantae > Streptophyta > Magnoliopsida > Solanales > Solanaceae > Solanum > Solanum ossicruentum. The sequence goes on along the minus strand of JAOTQR010077535.1, from coordinate 11,887 downwards.
CAAGGATGAATTGTTGTACGATATCGTAATTGTACTCTTAAAAGAAATTTGTGAGTTGATAGTAGTAATATGTTGTTCCACGACTATCCCCTATTTTGGTACTATTTGTAGACTATTTTAACACTGGGTTTATGTGATAAACATACTATAAACAATTTAGGTAAAATTAAAACAGGTTCGGGATTGTTGACGTCGAAGTGTGGAGAAGGGATGTAACATTGTGCCGCTTGTTTGTATGTTGTGAAGAATTATTGTGTGTTATGTCTTGTGGGATGTTGTAAGACTTTTAAGGGTCTGAAATAAGATATACATGACATATACATAAGAATGGTTGTTAGAAAATATGATTATAAGTGAAAAGGGTGAAGAAATGTCTTCGCATCGCTAATTAAACGTTTGCTGTCCGGATATTAGTTTTTATAGTATTGGGCCACTAAGAAGTGTTTCATCACTGCTAATACTAGTATTATTGCCTAATATACTGTAGATAAATATTTGAGGTAAAACTCAGCCACTCTAAGGTAGTAACGAGGTCATATAACGAGGTATGTAAGGCTACTTGATTTCGTATCGTTTGGCATGAAACATAGATCCCTCCTTGGTACATAAAGGCATTACCAACTCTGACACAACTATTAACCGTGTCTCCACTCTTTCATATGTTCACATACTTCCATATATAATCACCTTCAAATCTGCATATACACATGGATACCAAGTTACATGGGTTCTTGTTGCTAAATAAAGTTCACGAGTTGTTTCATTTCATACGCATCTAATTATTTATGTAACATACTCTTTTTATTGTCATATTATCTTGTATGATTATTTACATGTCACATGCTATATCTACAGTCCTACAGCTCTAATATTATGATTACCAAAAGAATAATCACAAAGGTATTTGAAAGATAAAATATATTATTTATTGATTGGTGGTTGCCCATGGGGTGGAAGAATCACCTAGCCAGAGACGATCCTATCATGGGTGGTAGCCCAAGGGGTTAAGGAAGAACCTAACCAGGGACGATCCTGATATAGATTTACCATTGATCACTTGGTCATTTGTATTACAGCTATGCATAGATTATACAGTAAAGGTAAAGTAATATAAAGAACATAAAGTACATGATTCCAAAGTATAACCAAAGGTGGTCTCTTATCCTACACCAGTGCATAGTATCATTTGAGCTATTACTTCATATACGGTATTTCCTGCCTTACATATTCAGTACATTATCTAGTACTAACATCCCTTACGGGGGACCTGCATTTCATGCTGCAGGTACAGGTGCTAGTAGATCTCCCCAGTAGAGTACAGGATATCCAGCTACTATTACCAAGCTCTAGGTTGCTTCAGAGCTTTGTGTGTGTCTAGAGCTTATATGTTTGTATTGTATAATTAATCGAGGTGGGGCTTGTCCCAACTCTTACCAGATACTCTCTCTTATTTAGAGGCCTTGTAGACTATGTAAACCAAAAGTATGGTCATGTCTCGTATCTTAGACACCATGGCCCCAATGGCCTAGCCGTATGCATTTTCTTTTGGCTTTTTGTTACCATTTACTTTCTTAAAGGCACAATGAAGATAGAAATCCCTTATAATATGTCTAAAAAGTGCATCGATATAGGTTGGTTCTTTCGAGCCTTATTGGTAATGGGTCCCGATCTGCCCTAACGGTGCTCAGGGCTTGACATTACCAGTCAGTGACAATGGGAACACCCTCAAACCAACAACATCAATAGAAAGATTTTCTGTCTCCATTACACTCTTGCAGACGAAGACAACATTATAGAGATGACGATGGGGATCCTCTGAAGGTAGCCATATGAACAACTTGGTTTTGGATCATTTGAAGTAATCCACTTAACACCGAGAACTTAGCATCTGCTGGTAATGGAGGCATCACTATAACACCAGTAACGTCCATGGCAATAGGGTTCAAGGAATATTGGTTCCAACCATAAGCGGTTCTTGTTGAAATCTCTAAGTTCTGGCCTATCATCCCTCGGGGATGGATTCTCTTCTCCTCCTATATCATCATTCATATTCATTTCTTTCTCAACCGTGGCATCCTCATTCACCTGAGCCATTCTTCAAGAGTTGATGGATCTCCAAATTAATTAGAGCTAAGGGATAGCCTTGGCTCCTTGTGTTGGGCATATAGCCTAGTACACCTTGCAAATCAAATCAACAGCAAAAACAAAAATAAAAGTAAAATACAAAGAGAGTCCAGAAATTAATACTTGAAGTAACTAATAGTGAAATCAAGTCAAAACCTAGCAATATTCCCCGACAATGGTGCCATAATTATTTATGATGTTCATGCTCCAATAAGAAAGTGTTCGCTCTTAGTAATTAATCTAACCAGAGGTTAGGCTCGAATCCATAGGGAATAAAGGGTTTGACTATAGAGATCCACTACCAATCATTTCGAGCATCGATTACTAAACTCTCTAAATGGGGGGTTTTCTTTGTAATTCAAGAATAAAAATTAAAACTAAACTAACTACGCAGGAAGACACTCAAATTTAGGGACAACTTGGAAATTATGTTCCCCCATACAATTACCCTAGACAACAAAATTTTAATTGGGAATTCACATGCAGGACGATAACTTAGGCTCTTTCAGCCCTTTTGTGAACGTGAAGGTCGAATTTTATCATGGCGTGTGGTCGGCAACCATGGTGTTAAAAATAATTGTTACCCATTTTCCTAATCAACCTCCCCTTGGTCAAGTTTGGTTGATTAGATGAGAACACATCAATCGAATCCTGTCATTTACTTTGCTTTTCCTATTCATCACTACCTTGGTCAGGATTATGATATTATGAGGGTTTGGTGTAGTCCACCACCAAACAACAATAAAAATAAAGTGAAATAAACAATATATGCAGAACCCCAATCAAAGAAATGCACAAAGTTTAGGTTATTTCAAGTCAACTACTCATGGTTCCCACAACCCCAAATTATGGGTGCTTAGCTACTCATGGCTAAGGCAAAATCAACAAGAATGCAAATTGAAGACATAGTTGAGAGTTTTACCTAAAACTATGAAGAACAAGAACACCACAAGCTGCAAACCACAAGCTTGGATTGATGTAAGATGAATATAATGTGAGTTTTGCCATCCGCAAAAGTGGGTCTTCAAATTAAAAAGGAGAATCTACACTAAACCCTAGAGAAACCATAAGAACATTCAAGGAAGAATGTTCAAAGTGTTCTATTGTATATTCAATGTCTCAGTTCTGTATTCTCTCTTAGAAAAACCTAACATAAAGTATTTATAGCAATTACAAAAAAAAGACAGCTGGCAGCAGGCACGTCGCACAGGTACGACTCGTAGGATGACCTACGAGTTGTAGTCGAGGTCTCGTATCAGGCATTTGTATTTTGGACTTGACTGTTACAATCTACTGGTACGAGTCGTTGCTTGGGCTATGACTCGAATGCTCCTCCCATAGTTTCGGCCTTCAGTTCTTGGTCTAAAATTTTGGCTCTTTGTTTCTTGCTAGGGCTGACCTCCATTTAGTAGATTTCTGATTTTTGCTCTCTCTTTCTTGCTACGAGATCACCCTACGACTCGTATCTTGAGCTACGACTCGTAGAAAAGCTAGTATGTCTTGCACTTCAGCAAAATTTGTAACTTCCTCTCAAAATCATTCCAACATACCTCTTCTTCAATAACAAAAAACACAAAAAAACCATAAATAGTCGAATTAAGAACTCACAAAATTCCTTATTCTTGGTATCAAATATGTTGTATTTTGATAGCACATCAACAACACAACCATGAATAAGAAAGTAATCAATGCGGTGTGTTGGACTCTTAGGATCTAACAACCTTAGTGCTGTGATACCAACTTTATCACGACCCAAGCCTAGGGCCTAGACGTGACCGACGAATGGGGAACCCGGAGGAACCCCAAACAAGCCTCATAGAATATCATTACATATCATTGGTCGTGGAAGCAATTAAGAATGACACTAAAATATAAGCATAAACAAGGGAATTGGGAACAAAGGGTAAACTTCCATATCATAACATCAAGAAACAAGAGAGTCAAGGCTCATACCATAAATACATAACATATCCAACAACACTTCTATTACTTAGATAAGAGCGGGGGCCAAGAAAAGCAACCAGGGTCATCCTCATAGTCAATACATACATAAAAGAAAGATATTCTTAGTACACAACAAAAGGTCATACGCAACATCTCCGGAATGGAGGACTCACCAACAAGCTTGAAAGACAATCGTACTAGCAACGTAGAAGAGGAGGATGGTCAAGCAGTGCTCTGGTTCCTACATTGTGACATCATGTAGGCATAGAGTATGTGTTAGTATGTTTGAATGTACTATGTAGGATGCAATGCAACAAATGATTATAGCATAATCAAAATGCATAAGAATAGGCAATGCGTACATATAGCAATATGGCATGTATGGAAGATGCTCATAGTAAATCATTCTTATATGGATCATAAAATAAGTATAAGTAATGGCCATTCTTAGAGCAATTCCAAGGCCTACCACCTTCTTAGAGAGGCGCATGAGGTACAAACAAACCCCTTCATGAGGTTGATGGTGTACAAACCCCCCAACAAGGTTGATGGAGTACAAACCCTCCAATAAGGTTGATGGGTACAAATTCCTTATAAGGTTACCCGGGCCTACAACCCACCGATCTAGGTTTTCGAGGTATAAACCCCTCAATAAGGTTACCCAGGCCTACAATATCCTGAGCTAGGCTTGGTCATCCCTAACACTATAGAGATAATATCATATATATACACTCCTTTCATAATCATATACATACATTCCTTTTCATCATCATTTCATTATCATTTCATCATTATTTCATTATTATATAGTCATTCAACTCATAAGATATGCATTAGACCTTCAATTGCTCAAGAAACCATAACCGGACATTTTATTAAACACTTAGAGGGTGTGTAGTGCTAGTGTAAAAGCATGCAATTCAAGAGTTTTATCATGCTAGAAAATTTAATGTAAAACCATCAATAGATACTTGGTAGCACCCTCAAGCAATATACATCAAAATCCTTCATCAAATCTCACATTAGAACTTAGCTTCAAGTTCAAAACATGCTAAAACAATCACAATTTCATAAACCTCAACATAGTGTGTAGTGAATTTCATAATAAGTAAGACCCATTTGTAAATAAACTTTAAATCATGCAAGTCTAGGTAAAAGGGAGCTTGGGCATCATGGGGGAAGGGAACCTATGAAAGAAACCCACATACCTTAGATTTGGAGATGAAATTGAAGAAGATTGGAGAAGGAGACTTGAAGCTTGAGTGAAAACCTTAAGATCTAGATGAGGTTTGAGAGTTGACTTCAGGAGTAGAATATCTGGCTCTGCTTGAGTGAGTATTGGAGAATGTTTAGAATGATATGAGGGTGAAAAATGGGTAAGTATAGGTATTTTTACGTTTGGGAACACTTAGGCCCAAGACTTAAAAGTCCTGGACTGAAGTCAAAAGTTGGGAACAAAATTAAACTGAGGCGCGCCTTTGGCGCATCACGCCAGAGGTGCGGAAACCTCACTGGAATTTACATTTTTTGAAAATCAAAATTGTTAATCGTTTGCTCTTAAAATCGGATTAGACCCATTTTACACTCAATTTGAGCCATAAACAAGAATATGAAGTCGGATTTTTGATATTGCGTACGAATTTTGAGATATGCAGAAATTATGATTCTGGGCACTTTCGAGGCATATTTTTGGGCACTTTTTGGGGTCATCACAAGATGTTTCTTGGGGTTAGCAGGTTATTAAGGAGGTTTGCTTGTGGTTTATTTTCTATTGCTTCTCCCATGACTAAGTTGACTAAAAAGAAGGAAAAAATTTGTGTGGATCGATGAGTGTGAAAAGAGTTTCTAAACTTTGAATGATAAGCTTGTCTCCGCTCCTCTCTTTCTCTACCGTAAGGGTTGGAAGGGTTTTTTGTGCATTGTGATGCTTTAAGAATTGGTTTGGGTTGTTTTTTGATGCAAAATTGTTGATAGCTTATGCCTCTAGACAACTTAAGGTACATGAAAAGAATTATCCTATCCATGATCTTGAATTGGCTGTCATGGTATTTGTTTTGAAAATTTGGCATCATTACTTATATAGGGTCCATGTTGATGTATTCACCGATCATAAAAGTCTCCAATGTGTGTTCACCTAAGAAGATCTCAACTTGAGACAAAGAAGGTGGTTAGAGCTTCTTAAGGATTATGATATGAGTGTGTATTATCACCCCAATAAGGCTAATATTATGGCCGATGCTTTGAGTAGGGTGCCTATGGGTAGCCTAGCTTATGTTGATGATGGTGGCAAGGAGGTGGATAGAGAGGTCCATCGGTTGGCTAGATTGGGGTTTAGGTTGGAGGAGGTTAACAATAGTGGGGTAGTAGTTGTTGATGGTTCTAAATCTTCTTTGATTGAGGAGGTGAAGGAAAGACAAGATCTTGACCCCACCTTGTTAGAGTTGAAGGCCTTGGTGAGAGATGGTAAGGTGGAGGTTTTCTCCCAAGGGGGAGATAGTGCCCTTAGGTACCAAGGTAGGTTTTGTGTGCCCAATGTTGATGACTTGAGAAAGAAGGTATTAGATGAGGCTCATAATTCTTCCTATTCTATTCACCCCGTTCTACATACATGTATAGATATTTGAAGGAAGTGTACTATGGGGTGGTATGAAGAAAGATATTTCTAAGTTTGTGTCTAGTTGTCACAATTTCTAACAAGTTAAACTCGAGCATCAAAGCCCAGATGGCCTAGCCCAAGATATAGAGATTCCTACTTGGAAGTGGAAGGAAATTAAGATGAATTTTGTGGTTGGGTTGCCTAAGACTAGAAAGTATTTTGACTCCATCTGGGTTGTGGTTGATAGGATGACCAAGTCGGCTCATTTCCTACCAGTTAAGACTACTTATGGTGCTGAAGATTATGCTAAGTTGTACATTCATGAATTGGTCAGATTTCATGGGGTGCCTTTGTCTATCATATCGGATCATAGTGCTCAATTCACTTCTCACTTTTGGAGGGCCTTCCAAAGAGGTTTTTGTACCAAGGTAAAGCTTAGTATGACTTTTCACCCTCAGACGGATGACAAGTCGAAAGGGCTATCCAAACTCTTGAGGAAAAGCTTAGAGCTTGTGTTTTGAAATTTAAGGTAGTTGCAATGAACATCTTCCACTCACTGAGTTTGCTTACAATAATATTTATCATCCAAGCATTGGTATGGCTTTTTTGAGTCTCTCTTTGGTAGACATTGTAGCCCCGGTTGGATGGTTTGAGGTGGGGGAGAGGGCTTTGTTAGGTATGATTTGGTTATGGTGGCCATGGAAAAGGTGAGATTGATAAGGGAAAGATCGAAAACATCCTAAAGTCGACAAAAGTTCTCTGTCGATGTGACGAGAAGGGATCTTGAATTCAAGTTTGGTGAATGGGTCTATTCAAAGGTCTCAACCATGAAGGGTATGCTTCCTTTTGCTAATAGAGGTAAATTGAGTCCAAGATTTGTAGGATTTATAGAGTGTTGAGGAGGATTAGTAAGGTGGCCAATGAGTTGGAGTTGCCCAATGATATGAATATGGTTCATCCGGTCTTTGATGTGTCTATGTTGAGGAAGTGTGTGGGTGACCCAAATGTTATTGTTCCTTTAGATGTTGTGTGTATTGTTGAAGACAATTTGTCTTATGAAGAGGTTTTGGTAGAAATTTTGGATAGACAAGTGAAGTGGTTGAGGAACAAGGATGTTGCTTCCATCAAGGTTCTTTGGAGAAACCAACAAGTTGAAAGTGCCACATGGGAAGCCGAGGAGGACATGAAAAAGAGATATCCCTATATCTTCCATTCTACTCAAGCCTAAGGTACTAATTCAAGCCCCCTATGTGATTTCAAGTCTAATATTTCAGCCCTTACGTCATTTGTATGCATTCATGTTTATGTTGACTAGTTCATGGTGATTGACACTTGCGTTGAGATTTTTGAAAGTGGTGTTTGAGTGCATTGTTGCATTTTTGTTTGGGTTGATTCCTTCATGATTACTCTTCTTATGTATGCTTCTTTGACATTCGGGGACGAATGTTCCCAAAGGGGAGATATTGAAATGCCCCCCAAAAGGGCCTCGAAATGTGTCTCGGAAATGCCCATAATTATAATTTCCATATATCTCAAAATACGTGCATGTTATCGAAAATCTGACTTCATATTCTTGATTTGGGGGCAAAAGTGAGTGGGAAATGGGTATAACCCTGATTTTAGAGCAACCACAGCAAAATTTATTTTTTCCAAGTTTGCACAAAATAGTTGTGGTGCGCGTTGGCTTTGCGACACGGAGCCATGGCGGAGCAGTGTATTTTGTTGCTTGTTTTCTTATTTTGGCCTAAGGCTTTGTGGTCATGGGCCTAAGCCTCCCTATGTGTAAAACCACCTATACTTAGTCATTTTTCAACCCCATATCATTCAAGACATTCTCCCAAACCCTCTCTAATACATGGATAAATATTTCACCTAAATTCTATTGACTCAAACTCATTCTGGATCTTAAGAAATTCACTCAAGCTTCAAGTTCTCATTCAGATCTTCATCAAGGAAAGTTCCAAAGTTGAAGTATGTGGGTTTCAACTATTCGGTCCTTTCGCCCATGGTGTCTAACCTTCCTTTTTATGTAAATTGCATGTTTTCAAGTTGAATTAACTACGAGTATCTCTTGTTATGAAAGTTGATTATAAACTATGTTGGAGTTTCAAGAATTTTTGACTGTTTAAGCATGTTTTGAGCTATAAATCTGTGATCTACCATGAGATTTGATGAGGGGTTTTTAATGTATCTTGCATGAGGTATTACCAAGAGTTGGTGGGAGGATTTACATTAAGTTTTCTCACATGATTTCACCCTTGAATTGCATGATTTTGAACTACCATTACACTCCCGCCAAGTGTTTGTAAAATTCCCGGCTAACGGTTCTTGAGTATTGAAGGTTTATTGCATGGCTTATGAGTTAAGTGACTTCATGATGATGAAAGGAATGTTTCTATATGTTGAATTCATGTAAAAGTATCAATGGTGTTGCAAGTTCACCACACCTTGTTGAGGGGGTGCTATGCCTTAACCACCTTGTCGGGGGTGCTAGGCCCACAATACCATGATGAGGGATATATACCTTGACCACCTTGTTGGGGTGTGCTAGGCCCGTACTACCATGTTGAGGGGTATATACCCTGACCACCTGGTCGGGAGGAGCTAGGACTGTATTACCATGTTGAGGGTATATACCTTGACCAACTTATCGGGGAGTGCTAGGCTCGTACTACAATTGAGGGGTAGATACCTCAATCACCTTCCAAGGAGGTGATATGCCTTGGATTCCAAGTATAAGTTGCTTGGTCTATGATGATGGTCTCCTCTTGCAGATGTATCATGTTCTATCTAAGCATGTTTTACTTCAAGCATTGATCATACATGCCATGTTGCTAATATACTATTTCTTTCCTATGTATATTCCTCTTGACTATGTTGCCTATCACTTGTTGCATTGCATCCTACATACTTAGTACATTCAAATGTAATAACACATACTCTATGCCTACATGGTGTTATCATATAGGAACCTGAGCTCCACTTGATCACCTTCCTCCTCCACGTAGCTAGTACTTTCTCTTGAAGCAAGTTGGTGAATCCTCAACTCCAAACCTCTGATCTTCTCAATGGTTGGAGTCAACTCGAAGTGTTGGAAATGACTCTCCCTAATATAATCCCAGAACTTCAACAAAGCATTTATCATATATCAATCTGGGATGAAATAAATAAGGAAGGTCAACCCTTCCACCAGTTGGGAAACTTCTCTAGCACGATTTTGTCTAATATTCTCCCACCATCTTTGGAGGCTAGGGTTGACGTTTACCACCATTTGAGTATTGGCGAAGTTTAGGAAGGCCCTTTAAATCTGCACACAAACAAAGACAAAAATATGTTCTAAAACTCCATTTCGATAATATTTAGTCTTGGATTAATTTATCATGATCCTATTGACACATAATATGTTATTTTTGTTTAGAGGGTGTTTGGACCCTTTAGACTTAAAATAGAGTGGCTACTATGATTTAGATTGAGCCCAACTGTCAAACTACCTAATGCTTATGCATGGATGACCTAATTTCAGGGGTGAATAAATCTCTGTCATGGGTTTCTACAAGGTTGGGTTAGACACATACTAGATTTTCCTATGTGAGAAGGAGCGTGGTGCCACAGTAGCAAAATTATCCGCTTACACCATGCTTATGCCATCTCTCTAAACTTTGAATTTTTAATAGAATCTTGTGAGAAACACAAAGGTATAATCACAAGAAAAAGAAAAAAAGAAGAGAATCCCAAGTGGGGAAGATATGAATGATATGCCAAAACAATAACAGTTAGCACATAGTTTAAAAAGCGATAACAAATTAAAACGATAATAACAAACATAAAAGTTATGGGTAGGCATTGAGTAGTTAGAGCATGAATATAAATAAGTAAAGGAAAGAGAAAAAGAAAGAGGAAAAGGGGAAGGGAAAGGGAAGTTACGTTAATGGGGGATAAAGGAAAGGAGGGCGGATGTTAGAAAGGATAAGGGAAAGCTAGTGGGATGTTAGAGGCTAGTGGAAAAGAAAAAAAATAATGTTAGTGAGTAAAGAAATATGTTAAATAAAGCAGGTAAGGAAGTTAAAAATATTTTAAGGAAAGCACAAAAATAAAGCCCACATAAAATATAAACACATATTACTTAGAACCTAATATCCCTAGCAAAGTCACCCTTCTGCTGCGCCCAATTTCTTCACAAAAAAGGGATCATGTACGACGTCGTGGCATAACTCTTTTTGGGATTTAAAATTAACAAGTATTGAAGAGTCACCAAACTAATATTTTTTAAGATGCATTAGAATAATACTCTAACCTAATATTAAATTAAAAGGATTAAGTCACCAGAGATGGGGTAAGGGCTTAAATTACCTCGAAAGGAAAGGTGTTAAGCACCCTTAGAGGTTCACAAATATGGGTCCTGGTCGTATCTCATGTCTTTACGTGGGGGTTGAACAAGCAAATAGATCTGTTTATTAAATTTCCTAAATAAAATCTAAGTGATAATAAAGTGAAGAATTATTTAAACAAATAAACTAAAAAGATCTAGGTGATGAATCATATTAACTTAATTAAAGCCATTGAAAGGAACTTGATTATTACTATCAGTTTTATAACTAATTGATCACGTAAGAATGCAACACAAAAAGTAGTTACTATTTTTGATTAATCTAAGATCTAAGTGACCACATTATTTATTTTATGTTATTTAAAATTAGAGAAAGCAAAATTATTAAAAGGAAAAATAATAAATCAAAACAACATAATTAATATATATTATTATAAGACGAAACTACCAAAAAGAAAAATATTTTGCAAAGCGTTTCTTGATTTTAAGGAAGAGATTTTGAAAGTTTTTTTTTAAAAAAAATGCTTGTTTCTTTTAGGGACGAAATTATGATATTTACCATTGCTCCTTCACCCTGGAAATAGTTTGTGTTGAGATCTTCTTAGAAAGTCAGATATAATTTTTGTTAAGAAAAAGCTAGTGAAAATTTGATATAATATATACACACACATAAATATTTTACATATAAATACACATAATCCTTCTTTAAGATTTTGGTAGGTGGTACTTTTGGGGATGCATCGGCTAGATTAAAAATTGGAAGTAGATCTCGTAATTCCTTTTGACTCTCACCAACTATAGGCTAGGAGCTAGCCTATATATATATATATATATATATATATATATATATATATATATATATATATATATATATATGTGTGGTAGCTTCGAGAGTT
>JAOTQR010077534.1:0-12091 GCA_025774065.1 Solanum ossicruentum | reverse complement strand
TTAGCTTAGAGATGGTATATCCTCACTTTAACTCCAACACATATACACCATCAACTCTCTTAAGCATTTAGACTCAAATATCGCCCACTAACACGAGATTCAAGCACTTTCAAGAATTGATGCAAATTTAACCAAACCATAACATAATTCATTTAAATAGCATTAGTACATATAAAATGTGGGGTGTTTCAAACATGAGAATAAATAACAATCATACATGATCCCTTGCTTTAACATGAGTGACTCACAAGCGGTAAAAATCTTTAAATAGGGCTTAACTTGATACTTGCAACATCATAGATACATTTCATGAATTTCACACATACGTGGAAGCCCTTAATAATCATAAAGTCACTTGACTTGTAAATCATGTAATACATCATCAATAACTTTAGAATTCTTGTCATGTCATTTTATCAAACACATGGTGGGTTCATAATGCTTGTACAAAATCATGCATTTTCAAAGTGAAATAATATGAGTAAACCCAATGCAAATCGACCCACCAACATGTAGTAAAACCCTCATGTAGGGTACCTTGAAATCCATCATCAAAATTCATAATAGATCATAGTTTCTTAGCTCAAAACATGCATAGTCTCAATAGACATAATCAAATTATGGTATAAGCTTGAAATAGATAGTCATGCATAATCAATTAATATTTCATAAAATCCCAACATAATTTATGCTCATGATTCATAATAAAAGATACACATAGGTAGTAAAACTTGAAAACATGCAATTTTCATAAAAAAAAAAGATTGGACTCCATAGGTGAAAGGACCCAATTGATGAAACCTACATACCTCAAACTTGGGTTTTCTTAAGATATGCTTGAAGGAAACTTAGAGGATGAAGTAAATTTAGAGCTTGAAGTGAATCCTTGAGTTCCAAAGTTAAGTTTGAAATGCTTGAATTTGGAATGAGATATTTGGTTAAGTCTTTGAGAGAGTTTTGAGTGATATAGAGTTGAAAACAATGGCTATGTATGGGTGATTTCACGTTTTAGTGGGCATGGGGCTATAACCCTAACGCCCTTGGGCGCATAGGAAAAATCTAAGAAAAGCTTGTACTAGTCCATGTATGATCCGTGAAGAACAAAATTATACTGCTCCGTACCCCTAGCGCGTCGCAGCCAGGGCACGAATGCTCTTTGGAAATCGTAAATTAGTGAAAATTATTTTTCACTACGGATCCTTTAAAATCCTGGTTATACCCATTTCCCACTCAATTTTGCCTCCTGATCGAGAATATGAAGTCAAAATTTTATCTCACGCATGAATTTTGAGATATATGAAAATTACGATTATGGGCATTTCAGAAGGATATTTTGGGGCGTTTCCCTCAAGACAAAAAAGAACAAGTTAGGGTTCCTTTAAAATCAAGTCTCCAAATTAAATTTTATGACTATATTCCATCTCAAGTATGTGAAAATTCACCAATGGTTTCCTTATCCAGAAGAATCTCTATTCTTTGATACTACTTTACCAAATTTCATCTAGAGCTTTTGTCACTCTTCATGGGGTTCTTTCAATTATGATTCAATTTATATTATCTTACTTGATTATGTATGAATTTACTAAAATATATAATTTAAAGTTGATTTCATGTGCATCCATATATTATACTATCATGACCCAAGCCTAGGGCTTAGGAGCGATATGGTGAATGGAAATCCAAAGATCTCCAAACAAGCCTCATAATATCCATACACACATCATCAGTTCGGAAGCGTAGTTCAAGCATTATTAAGTGATACTAAAGGATATGAGTATATGACTCAAGCTATAGGATAAGGGATATGTGATTCATTGTCATAAAATGTGAACACATAAGTCTACAAGACGAGAATTCGAAACTAAAGCTATAGAGGTAGGAACATGGGACTTGCCATCGCATATTCAACATTAACAAGAAAATTCTAAGGGACGAGATCATATGACTCACCCTATGGGAGTAGGGACTTAGCAACTTCATCATCTCATTATCACATTATAAATCAACATAACATAAGACATAAGTATAGTCCCCACAAGCATCAAACATACCACGCTTATACATAGAGTTTACATGACGTCCAACAATGTCTCTATGTCATAGATACGATGGGGGCCAAGACATACCCCGAGCTTACCCTCAAAATAAAAGACATAAGATAGCCATAACATAAAGTAGGTAAATAGAAGGTGAGTCTTGTCATTGGAATAAAGGAGTTACCATTAGAAAATTCTCACAAGTCTAATCTAGCCGTGAAGAGGCGAATGAGGATAATCTTCAGTCCATATATAGTTAGATCATATAGGCAAAAAGTATGCATTAGTATGTTTAAATGTACTAAGTATGCAGGTATGCAATGCATATGAATATGATAAAATTGCATTACAATATTAGATGACAAAGACATATTTATAAAGAAATAAGTATATAGGAAGGATATCATAATAATATGGATTAAATCCAAAATGAAATTGTCATGTCCCAAGCCTAGTGCCTAGTCGTGACACGATGCATGAGAAACCCGAAGGGACCCCAAGTAAGCCTCATAGCATATCATTACACATCCTTGGCCGCTGAAGCAATAAAATATACAAAGTAGTAGTAAATCGAAATAGATGGGGCTAAGCGACAACCTCTATACATCAATATCAAGAGTCAAAAACAGTTAAAGTTCATAATATAGATATATAACATGTCTAACAACACAACTACAATAAGTTAAGAGTGGGGACCAAGAAAAAGCAACATGGCTCACCCTCATAGTCAAAAACATAAGTCAAGAGAGAAAGTCTTAAAACATAATAAGAGATCATAAGTAACGTCCCCGGAGTGGATGACTCACCAATAAGCTTGAGTGAAGTTGTATAGCCACGTGGAGGAGGATGCTTAAGTGGGACTCTGGTTCCTACATGGTGACATCATATAGGCAGAGAGTATACTTTAATATGTTTGTATGTACTAAGTATGTAGGATGCAATACGAATAGATAGTCATCATAATCGAAATGTTGAATTAGACAATAGATGAGCATATGGCAATATGACATGAATGAAGATTCTTGAGTTATTCATACTTTCATAGAACATAACATATGTGTAGGGAATGACCATTTCTTAGTGCAATCCAAGGCCTATCACCCGTTTGGAGAGGCGCATGAGGTACGAACCCCTTCATGAGGTTGTTGAGGTTCAAACCCCCCAACAGGTTGATGGGTTCCAACCCCCAACATTGTTGATAGAGTACAAACACCAATGGGTACAAACCCCCAACATGGTTGATGGATAATCGCACCCTACCACACATGGTGACTTGAGTATAAACCCCCCAGTAGGTTGATGAGTATAAACCCCCAATAAGGTTGATGGATAGTCGCACCCTACCACCTGTGCTGATCGGAGTACAAACCCCCAATAGGTTATCAAGGTACAAACCCCTTGACATGGTTATCCAGCGTACATCCCCCGAGTAGGAAATGGTCATAAGCCAACACTATATAGAAGAATATCGTTTATACCTTTATCCCTCTCATCATCATCTAGGCATCATATTTATACATACATTTCATCACCATTTCCTCATCATTCTATCCTCACTTCATCATCATATAACCATCATATACATATATACATTCCATTATCATTTCATCATCATTCTATCATCATATAGTCATTCAACTCATAAGACAAGCATTGGGCACGCAATTCCTCAATAAACCATAACCAGACATTTTATCAAATACTTAGTGGGTGTCTAGTGCTAGTGTAAAACCGTGTAATTCAAGAGTGAAATCATGCTAGGAATTCAATGTAAAACCTTCAATAGATACTTGGTAACACCTTCAAGCAATATATATCAAAATCCCTGATTAAGTGTTATAATAGATCTTAGATTCATAGCCCAGAACATGGTAAAATAGTCATAATTTCAAAAACCCGAACATAGTGTCCAGTGATTTTCATTATATATAACATCTATGAGTGAAACAACTTTAAGTCATGCAATTTTGAGGAAAGGAAGCTTGGGCATCATGGGTGAAAGAAACCCATGAAATAAACCCACATACCTTAGCTTTGGAGATGAAGTTGATGAAGATTGGAGATGGAGACTTGAAGCTTGAGCGCAATCCTTAAGATTCGGAAAGAGTTTTGAGTTTGGGAGTATAATATTTTGCTAAGTGCTTTAATGAATATTAGGGAATATTTAGAATGATATGAGGGTGAAAAATGACTAAGTATAGGTATTTCCATGTTTGGGAATACTTAGGCCCAAGAATTAGAAGTCTTGGACCAAAGTCAAAACTGGACCACATTTAATACAAGTGTGCGCCCTTGGCGTGTCGCGCCAGGGGTGTGAAAAGCTCTCTGGAAATTGCATTTTGGAATTCAAATTTTGATACAGTTGCTCTAAAATCAGGGTTAGACCCATTTCCCACTTAAAATTACCCCCTAAATAAGAATATGAAATCAGATTTTTGATATCACGCACGTATTTTTAGATATATAGAAATTATGATTCTGGGCACTTTTGAGGCTCATTTTCGGGTTGTTCGATATCTTCCCCTTAGGAACATTCATCACCGAATGTCAAAGAAAAATATATGAAAGACACAAACATAATTGTTTCATCCCATATAGAGTTGCAACAATGCACTTAAATATCATTTCAAAATCTCATTACAAGTGTAAAATCATCATGAACTTATCAATTTAAACATGAACATATGCAATGACATGAGGGCTGAACTTAAGACTTGAGATCATATAAAGGACTTAATTCAATACCTTAGGCTTGAGTGGAGTGGAAAAGGTAAGGATATCGATTTTGTATGTCCGCTTCAGCCTTCCAAGTAGCACTTTCCACTTGTTGATTTCTCCAAAGGACCTTAACGAAAACCACCTCGTTTCTCAACCTCTTCACTTGCCTATCCAAAATCTGAACCCGAACCTCTTCATATGTCAGAATGTCTTCAACCACACCCACAACATCAAGAGGCACAATAACATTCAGATCACCCACACATTTCCTCAACATAGACATGTGAAATACCAGATGAACCAAATCCATTTCTCTAGGCAATTCCAACTCATAAGCTACCTTGCCAACCCTTCTCATCATCGTATATGAGCCCACATATATTGGGCTCAACTTTCCCTTCTTACCAAATAGACTACACCCTTCATGGGTGATACCTTCAAATAAACCCAATCACCAACTTGGAATTCAATATCCCTTCTCCTCACATTGCCATAGGACTTTTGGCGACTTTGGGCCATCTTCAACCTTTCTCTAATCATCCTAACCTTCTTAAGAGTCTCTGGTCCCAACAAAGCTACCTCACCAAGCTCAAACCAACCAACTGGTGATCTATAACGTCTTCCATAGAGAGCCTCAAAAGGAGCCATACCGATACTAGAAGATAGCTATTGTTGTAGGCAAACTCAATCAACGGAAGATGATCATCCCAACTATCTTTAAGCTCCAAAGCACATGCTTTAAGCATATCCTCAAGGGTTTGGATTGGTCCTCTCGGCTTGGCCATCCGTTTGAGGGTGGAAAGCCGTAGAAAGCTTAACTCTAATTTCAAGACCCCTTTGGAAAGACCTCCAAAAGTGTGAGGTAAATAGAGCAGCACGATCTGATATGATGGACAAAGGAACCCCATGTAACCTTACCAAGTCATGAATATACAACCTTTCATAATCTTCAGCCCCATATATGGTCTTAACCAGTAGGAAATTAGCCAATTTTGTCATCCTATCAACCACAACCCAAATGGAATCAAAACCTTTTCTAGTCTTGGGCAGTCTAACCACAAATTCCATATTTATCTCTTCCCACTTCCAAGTAGGAATCTCAATGTCTTGGGTTAGGCCACCCGACTTATGATGTTCGGCTTTGACTTGTTGACAAGTATGACAACCAGAAATGAATTTGGCAATGTCACTCTTCATGCCTCCTCACCGATACACATCCCTCAAATCTCTATACATTTTGATAGAATCGGGGTGGATAGAATAAGAAGAATTATGGGGCTCATCAAGGAGTTTCTCCCTCAAACCATCAACACAAGGCATACTCAACCTACCTTGGTATCTAGGGGCACCATGTCCCTCTTGGGAGAAAACCTCCACTTTGCCCTTTCTCACCAAGGCCTTCTATTCAAGAAAGGAGGAGTCAAAATCTTGTTTTGCTATTACCTCATCAACCAAGGAAGACTTAGAACCATCCACAATAACAACATCACCACTACCAACCTCCTCCAATCTAATCCCTAATCTATCCAACCGATGCACTTCCCTGGCCATCTCATTCTCACTACCATCAATATAAGCTAGGCTACCTATGGACACCCTACTCTAGACACCCACCACCACGTTTGCCTTACTCGGATGATAATTCACACTCATATCATAATCTTTAAGAAGTTCTAGCCACCTTCTTTGCCTCAAGTTGAGATCGTTTTGAGTGAAGACATATTGAAGGCTCTTATGATCGGTGAACACATCAATGTAAACCCCATACAAATAATATCGCCAAATCTTCAAAGAAAATACTACAGCAGCTAATTCAAGATCATAGGCGGGGTAGTTATTTTCATGCACTTTGAGTTGCCTAGAAGCATAGCCTATCACCTTACCATTTTGCATTAGCACATAACCCAAACCAACCCTAGAAGCATTACAATACACTACAAATTCCTCAAGCCTGGCGGACACAAGCTTATCTTTCAAGGTTTGGAAGCTCCTCCCACATTCATCGGTCCGCACAAACTTAACCTTCTTTTGAGTCAATTTTGTCATAAGGGAAGCAATAGAAGATAACCCATTCACAAACCTCAATAGTAGCCCGCTAATCCCAAGAAACTCCTAATATCCGATGGGTTCAATGGTCTAGGCCAATTCCTATCACATCAGTCTTTTTAATATCCACCTTTATACCATCTATCGACACCACATGCCCAAGGAAAGCAACCTCCTTCAACCAAAATTCACACTTTTCATATTTAGCATACAATTTCTCCACCCTCAATCTTTGCAATACAACTCTCAAATGAGTCCTATGCTCCTCCTCACCATGAGAATAGATCAAAATATCATCAATGAACACCACAACAAAAGAATCAAGGTAGGGTTTGAAGACCCTATTAATAAGGTCCATGAAGATCGCCGGTGCATTATTCAACCCAAAAGACCTCACCACAAACTCATAATGCCCATATCTAGTCCGGAAGGTCATCTTGGGAATATCACCCTCCCTCACCTTCACTTGATGATACTGGGACTGAAGATCAATGTTAGAGAAATGGCTAGTCCCTTGCAATTGGTCAAACAAATCATCAATTCTCAGAAGTGGATATATATTCTTGATGGTGATCCTATTGAGTTGCCAGTAGTCAATACACATCCAAAGGGACCCATCCTTCTTTTTCACAAACAACATCGGTGCACCCGAAGGTGATTGGTTAGGCCTAATGAAATCCTTCTCCAACAAGTCCCTCATTTGTTCCTTCAACTCCTTTAACTCCACTGATGCTATATGGTAAAGGGGGAATAGAAATGGGTTGAGTAACGGGGTGAAGGTCTATGCCAAAATCTATTTCCCTTTCAGGAGGAACACCGGGAAGGTCATTTGGGAAGACATCAAGAAACCCATTTACAATCGGAACGGACTCTATGGGAAGAACCTTGGACTCCACATCCCTAACCCTCACAAGATTATAAAGATACTCCTTAGAGATCAACTTATGGGCTTTAATGCAAGAGATGAATCTACCCTTGACCACCACATCTTGACTCTTCCACTCAAGTAAGAGTTCATTTGGGAATTGGAATTTGATCCTACTGGTTCTACAATCAATAGAAGCATAGTATGCATACAACCAATCCATCCCACGAATGAAATCAAAGTCAACCATATCCAACTCAACAAGATCACATGGAAAGATTTTATGCAAAATGCAAATAGGATAACTTTTATAGACTTTTCTAGCAACAATAGATGCACCAATAAGAGTAGACATCTCATATGACTCATGCAATAATTCAGGGTTAACATGGAACTTTTTGGAAACAAAGGGGGTAACAAAAAAAAGAGTGGCACCTGGATCAATCAATGCATACACATCAAAAACAAACATATCAGTAACAACGTCAAACATTTCATCAACTCCTTGCCTCCCATGTGAAGCATAAAACTGTTTGTGCCTTGGGGCACCATCTTACCAGCCACTTCTTCCCAAAGAAAGCACCTAGTTGAAGAACCTACTTGCCTTTGTTGCGATTTCAAGGTCAATCCACTATTTTGCGACCCACCTCCCCACAACCAAAGCATGTATTAGTATCTCTCAAACATGGGCCCTTATGACCCCTCCCACATCTAGGACACACCTCATTAGAAACCGCAATACCAACACCTTGGGCCCTTGGAAAGTCATTGACAACCCTGTTTTGAAATGCTTAAGAAGACCCTTAGCCCTTATGGAACTGGCCACCCTTTTGGAACTTACCCTAAAAAACAGGCCCTCTTGGACTCATGACCCCTTCTCTTCCTCAATTTCTCCTTTTCCATTTGTTCGGCATAGGTCATCAAACAGGACAAGTCCATATCCCTAATCAATATAGTGGACCAATATTCTTCACTCACTAAGTCGGACACCCCCATCACGAACTTGTTCATTCTCGACCTTGGGTCTAACACCCATGATAGCCAATATCTTGTAGACCTCATCAATGAACTTTTAAGGGTCCTCATCTCCTTTGACCTATAGAAGTCCAGAGGATTCATTCTCAAGAAGTCTCTCACCCAAGAAGCTAGGAGCATGAGGGGCTTGGGCCCCTTGATTGGCTTGATTAGCCATCACTTGTGCAAGCAAGGTGAGAGCATCCCTGAGCTCTCCATTGGCAGGTTGCTCCTTAGGTGTGCGGGCTCGTCTCCCTCTCATGTTAGGCATAATCTAGCATAACAAAGAACAAGCATTAGGGAAGGCAAGCTTATTTCAACTCTATAGCACGACTTAGACAATGAAGAAGGGAAATAATTCCTAAAACGTCTTATAACCTTCTACTCGTAGTTGTGGAGCGCAACATAACCATGAATAAGACTCTATTCGACGCAGTGTATTAGACTCCGAGAATCTAACAACCTGGTGCTCTGATGCCAAGTTTGTCACGTCCTAAGCCTAGGGCCTAGTAGTGACACGGCGCATGGGGAACCCAAAGAGACTCCAAGCAAGCCTCATATCATATCATTACACATCCTTGGTTGCGGAAGTAATAAAATATACCAAGTAGTAGTAAATTGGAATAGATGGGGCTAAGGGACAACTACTATACATCAACATCAAGAGTCAAAAGGAGTCAAAACTCATAACGTAGATACATAACATGTCCAACAACACCTCTACTATAAATTAAGAGCGGGGACCAAGACAAAGCAACCGGGCTCACCCTCAGAGTCTAAACATAAGTCAAGAGAGAATATCTTAATACATTACAAGAGATCATAAGTAACATCCCCGGAGTGGAGGACTCATCAACAAGCTTGAGCGAAGTCGTACTAGCCACGTGGAGGAGGATGCTCAAGTGGGACTCCGGTTCCTACATGGTGATAAAATGTAGGCATAGAGAATGTGTTTGTACGTTTGAATTTACTAAGTATGTAGGATATGACAATAGACAGACATCATAATAGAAATTCTTAATTAGACAATAGATGAGCATATGGCAATATGACATGAATGGAAGATGCTTGAGTTAAATCACACTTTCATAGAATATAACATATGTGTAGGGAGTGACCATTTCTTAGTGCAATCCAAGGCCTATCACCCACTCGGAGAGGCGCATAAGGTACGAACCCCTTCATGAGGTTGTTAAGGTACAAACCCCCCCCCAACGGGTTGATGGGTACATACCCCCAACATGGTTGATGGAGTACAAACCCCCCAACAAGGTTGATGGGTACAAACCCCCAACATGGTTGATGGATAGTCGCTACAAACCCTTGATAGGTTGATGAGTACGAAACCCCAATAAGGTTGATGGATAGTCACACCTACCACCCATGGTGACCGGAGTACAACCCCTGATAAGTTATCAAGGTACGAAACCCTTAACACGATTACCCGGTGCACAACCCGTGAGTAGGGCATGGTCACAAGCCAACACTATATAGAAGAATATCATTTATAGCTTTATCCCTCTCATCATCATCTAACCATCATATAAATACATACATTTCATCATCATTTTCTATCCTTACTTCATCATCATATAACCATCATATACATATATAAATTCTATCATCATTTCATCATCATTCTACATCATATAGTCATTCAACTCATAAGACAAGAATTAGGTCCTCAACTCCTCAATAAACCATAATCAGACATTTTATCAAACACTTAGAGGGTGTGTAGTGCTAGTGTAAAACCATGCAATTCAAGAGTAAAATCATGCTAGAAACCTTCAATAGATACTTGGTAATACCCTTAAGCAATATGCATCAAAATCCTTGATCAAATCTTACAATAGATCTTAGATTCATAGCCCAAAACATGGTAAAATAATCACAATTTCATAAAATCCAACGTAATGTGTAGTGATTTCCATAATATATAAGACCCATGAGTACAACAACTTTAAATCATGTAATTTTGAGGAAAGGAAGCTTGGGTATCATGGGTGGACATGAAAGAAACCCACATACCTTAGCTTCGGAGATAAACTTGATGAAAATTGGAGATAGATTGAAGCTTGAGTGCAATCCTTAAGATCCGGAAAGAGTTTTGAGTCTTGCGTTTGGGAGTAAAATATTTGGCTAAGTGCTTGAATGAATATTGAGAAATGTTCAGAATGATATGAGGGTGAAAAATGGCTAGTATAGGTACTTCCACATTTGGGAACACTTAGGCACAAGACTTAAAAGTCTTAGACTGAAGTCAAAACTGGACCAAATTTAATACAGGTGTGCGCCCTTGGCGCGTCCGCCAGGGGCGTGGAAAGCTATCTGAAAATCACATTTTGAAAATTTTGAATTTTGATATGGTTGCTCTAACATCGGGGTTAGACCCACCTCCCTCTCAAAGTGACTTCGTGAACAAGAATATGATTTCGAATTTTCGATATCACACACAGATTTTTAGATATATGAAAATTATGATTACGAAAATTTCAAGACACATTTTAGAGAACTTTTTGGGGTCTTTTCAGAAATGAATTCCATAATACTTAAACATAGAGGGATGGGATCTCAATCGATATGTAAGACCATGTGAGCTATTACATGGAATCCCGATGTTTTCCTTACACCGGAGGAAAAGGTAATCTACTAGCCAAAGGTAGACAAAAGTAAACTACAATTTTTTAAGCTAAGATCGAGTCATCCTTCATGTGATATAGGATTTTAATTGAGGATTCTTAATTGAGCATAGATGTTAAAGTCAATTTCTTAGTATGTTAATAAAATTGGAGCTGATATGAGGTCGTAGTTCTAATGTATGATTTTATAAAAGTTCGGTGAACCAATGACTTGTAAGTTGTATATACATTCTAGGATCAATTCCTAAGAATCTAAAGTATATTAGAAATGATTTAGAGTCATAAGGGATCTTTTACATCAAGCCAAGTTCAAAGAATTTCTAACAACTAAGTTTTCAAATGAGTTGATAGAAGAGTCAATTTCAAATGACTATATCTTCTAAAATATAATGACTTACATTACTCATAATATATCAAATCAAAGATATTTGAATTATATTTCTAATCTGATTTTATAGAGTTTGGAGTAGAAAGTTATGACCATTTTATTAATGGAGTGCAGAGTTGTCCGAAGGTCCGCGCCGGAGCGCGTCGCGGACCTGACGGACCCTCATTGGATGAGTTAATGACATTTTTTCTTTATAATTTGAGGGTAGTTTTATCCTAAAACCTTTCGGGGTCTATTTAAGGTCCTAAAAATACCAAAACATTAGTTTTCATAATTAAGAAAAACCCTCTCCCTTCTCTCCTAAACATAAACGCTCAAGAATGATCAAGAAAGTCATGAAGTTAGGATTATCTTTCAAGATCCATCCTCAAGGTAAGTTATT
>JAOTQR010077533.1:17593-44861 GCA_025774065.1 Solanum ossicruentum | reverse complement strand
TTTCCTATTATGTCATTTGGGCTAACAAATACACCAACAGTATTTATGGATCTGACAAACAAGGTATTAAAGCCATTCATGGATATGTTCATGATAGTATTTATAGAAGATATTTTGGTATATTCAAGTTCAAAAGAAAACCATGCAAATCACATATGATAGGCATTACGAGTTCTTTTGTGATCGACAACTGTATGCTAAGTTTTCTAAATATGAATTTTTGTTAAAATCACTGGTATTCTTGGGTCATATTGTGTCTGTGAGGGAATAAGAAATGATTCACAAAAGATACAGGCTATGAAAGATTGGCCAAGGCCAACAACATCCACGAAAGTTCAGAGCTTTCTAGAGTTGGCAGGTTATTTTATAAGGGTTATTGAAGGTTTTTCTTCTATTTCTGCACATCTAACGAAGTTGACACATAAAGCAACTAAGCTCTAATGGAATGATGCTTATGATAGGAGCTTCAAAGAGTTGAATAATGAGCTAACTTCTGTACCTGTGCTAGTACTTCCAGAAGGCACTGAGGGGTATTTCATATATTATGATGCTTTAGGAGTTTTCTTAGGGTGTGTGCCGACACAGCATGGTAAGGTAATTGCTTATGCCTCTAGACAACTGCGACCACATAAGAAAAACTATCCAACACATGACCTTGAGCTAGTAGCAGTTGTGTTTGCTCTGAAAATTTGGTGCTGCTATCTTTATGGGGTTCACGTTGACATATATACAGATAATAAGAGCCTATGGTACATCATTAAGTAGAAATACCTAAATTGAAGGTGGCAAAGATGGCTAAAGTTAATAAAGGATTATGACATTGATATACTATACCATCAGGGGAAAACAAATATGGTAGCAGATGCTCGGAGCAGTAAGGAAATAATGAGTATAAGTGATTAGACCGTGGTAAATCAAGTAATGGCTAAAGATCTACACCAACTAGCTAGTTTAGGAGTTCACCTTCTTGGAACCCCAAAGGAAGGGGCTGTTGTGCATAATGCTACAGAGTTTTCATTGGTATGAAGGTGAAACAAAAACAGTTTAAGGATCCAATTCTACAACTTCTTAAGGAAAAATGAGTCAGGGTATGTTGAAAGGCTTTGAACTTGCACAAAATGTAGTACATTATTGCCAAGATAGATTATATATGCTCGATATTAGTGGAATAAGAAGAAGGATAATGGAAGAAGCCCATCATTCAAGGTATTCCACTCATCCAGGATCAACTAAGATGTATCATGATCTAAAGGGAATGCTTTGGTGGGGAGCCATGAAAAAGGACCTTGCAGAATATGTGGCTCAATGTCCAAATTTGCTAACAAGTGAAGGTAGAGTACCAAAAGATGAGAGGTTAAATGCAGTGTATAGAGCTTCCAACTTGGAAGTGGGATATGATCAATATGATTTGTAACTGGGTTGCCTCACTCATTTCAGAAGTTTGACTCTATATAGGTAATAGTTGATAGACTCACAATGTTAGTATATCTCTTGCCTGTTAAAAGTTATTATACAGCTGAAGAGTATGCAAAATTATACTTTAAAGAGATAGTTAGGCTACATGGGGTCCCAATCTCTATATATCTGATCGGTGAGCTCAATTCACCGCAATATTTTGGAAGTCCTTCCAAAGGAGTCTAGGGACACAAGTTAATTTGAATATAGCTTTCCACCCTCAAATAGACAGTCAAGCAGAACCTACTATTCAAACACTTGAAGATATATTGTGAGCTTGTGGATTGGACTTTAAAGGTAGTTGGGTGGACTCCTTGCCACTTATTGGATTTGGCTATAATAATAGCTGCCAGTCAAGTATCAAGATGGCACCTTATGAAGCTTTATATGGAAGGAAATGTAGGTCTCCAATTGGATAGTTTGAAGTGGGTGAAACTGCCTTTCTTGGGCCAGATTTAGTACAACAACCATGGAAAAAGTTAGGGTAATACAACAGTGGCTAGAAACATCCCAAAGTCATCACAAATAATATGTGGACACTAACAGGAGACGACTGAAATTTTCAGCAGGGGATTGGGTACTTCTAAAAGTGTCTCCAATGAAAGGGGTTATGAGATTTGGTAAAAAGGGAAAACTGAGCCCACGTTACATAGGGCCATATAAAATTATTAAGATGTTTGGGCAGCTTACGAATGAATTATAGCTACCCCAGGAGCTTTCAATGGTTTATCCATTTTTTCATATCTCAATGCTTCAAAAATGTATAGGTGAACCATCTCGTATAACTTTTATTTAGGAGGTGCAGGTTACAAAAGATCTCACCTATGAATAGAAACCTATTACTATTCTAGATCATCAAGTTAAAAAGCTAACAAATAAAGAAATAGCTTCAGCAAAAGTGCTTTGGAGGAACTAGCAAACAGAAGAGATAACATGAGAGATTGAGGATGCAATGAAATCAAAATACCCTTAATTATTTGAAGCTAAAGAGCAAGTGTAACATGCATAGTTTGGGCATTAATAGGTATGTATGTTCGAGTGCTTGTTGTGTTGTCAAAAGTCTGTTTAAGTACTGGTTTGAACATGGTTAAGCTATCTAATTATGCTAACATTCGAGAAAAAATATTCCTAAGGGGGGAGGATGTAACACCCCATATATTACATGTACTAGTTATATGCAAATGAAACATGTTTTGACTTGTTAGCGCCAATTTTTAAAAGTGCTTCAATCTCAAATTAGAGGGTGATATGTACGTCTAAAGCTTAAGAGGGTCGAGTGTATACAAGTTTTAAGTCGAATTGAAGAGATCATGGTCTTAAATAAAGTGAAAGAAGTGAGGTGCTTGTAGGACTTAGGAAACTAGGAGGTGAGTCACTTACATGCTTAGCTTAAATTTGCTAGCTAGACAGAGTCGAAGCCCAACGCCGAATCTGTCCAAGTTCGATAATGAATAATGTTTGTGTTAAGGGAGTAACTTTAACCCATATTTTAGCATCATAAATGGAAAATATTTATAGCCTAAAATGAATAACAAAAAGGGCCTAAGTACATCCACGACCTACTTGACGATTTGGGCCCAAATTAAGTGAAGGGAAAAGAGGAAAAGAAGGCAGCGAAGGCCCAACCAATTGAAACCCATTTTCATGACCCAAAGTAGGACCTAGGTGTCACAGTAAATGAGGAGCCCGAATGGTTCCCAATAAGGCCTTTAAACATTTCATTGAATATCATTGATTCTGGAAGCATGTAAAAAGCCATAAAGAAAGAATAAGGGTTAAGGGACTAAGGGAGAGAAAGAGATTTATACTTAAATAGCTTGAATATCATAAGTGAGTCCAAGCTCAAGCACAATACATAACATGTTCAACAACAACTCTACTACATAGATAAGAGTGGGGGCTAAAACAAGCAACTGGGCTCACCCTCATAGTTAATACATACATAAAAGAAAGATAGTCTTAGAACATTGTATAAGAGAATAATTATTGTCCCCGGAATGGAGGACTCACCCAAGGCTAACTTAAGAAATCCGTCTAGCCACAAGAAGAATAACTAGGGGCTCTGGTTCCTACGTGGTAACATCATGTAGGGATAGAGTATGCATTAGTAAGTTTGAACGTACTAAATATGTAGGATGCAATGCAACAAGAGTTAGGCATCATAATCAAAATGCATAACAATAGAAAATAGGCATAATATAACAATATGACATGTATGATTAATGCTAAAGTAAAACATGCTTAAATAACTCATGCACATATAGGATATGATATATGAAGATGAAACCAAGCAAGCTATCTATCCTTGTGTTGCGCTAAGATGGTGATGTCACACCCCATCACCCTAGGTGGTGAGGTACGCACCGCTCACATAGTTAATGACATTCACACCTATCATCGAGGTTGCAAAGTACAAACCCCTCATATGGTTGGTGAGTACTAACACCCAGTTACCAAAGTACTAACCCCTCGATAGATTATCAGGGCTTTTGTCCCCCAGGATTAGGAATGATCTAATGCATCACTTTTTATCAAATTTATGATATGCTCTAGTACAACACTTCATATATGAAAAATCATATACATAAGGTCATTTCATCATCGTAAAATCATTCATATCATATCTCATGTTTTGGACCTTCATTTTCTCAAAAACCATAACCGGACATTTTATCGAACACCTTGGGGGTATGTAATAGGGTTTAAAGACCATACAATTTAGAGACGAAATTATGTACAAACATCTATAGTAAAACCATCAATCAACACCTTGCAACAATGCCAAGACATTCACATCAAAACCCCTCATCAAATCCAACAATAGATCCAAGATTTAGAGCTCAAAACATGCTTAAAACAACCATATTTTCATTAACTAAAATCACTGTGCAGTAAACTTCTCAATATACAAGACACATATGTAAAATCAACTTTAAAGCATGAGATATTAGTAAAAAGGAGGCTTAAGCACCATGGGTGAAATGATCCAATGGTTCAACACCACATATCTTAGCTTTGGAGAACCCTTGAAAGAGTTTGAAGATTGAGACTTGAAGCTTGAATGAGATCCTTGATGAAATCCTTAAGAGTGGTCATGATTTTGGGACTTGAATTTAGGGTGAAATATGAGTCAAAATGTTTTAGAGGATATTGCAGAATGTTAAGGATGATATAAGGGTAAAATAAGGATAGGTATAATGTATTTTCAAGTGTGGGAACCCTTAGGCCCAGGAGTTATAAATCTTGGACCGAAAATATCAAAATAGGCACCAAAAACAATAGGGCCGCGTAGCAGAGGTGATACGAAAACCTCACTAGAGTCTGCATTTTCTACCCAAATGAGTTTTATTAAAATGGGCATAAATCCTTCATCTAAACTCAGAATGGAGTGAAATCGAGTTCATTTGAAAGATAATTCAAAGGGCTTTAATTTGGTAGGTTCTAGGCCACTCAATTCTTTTTTTTCTAAGAGATATGCCTCTTCAAAGTTGACCTTCCTAAATAGCATTTTTTGCAATTTTTGGATTTTGATACGGTTGCTCTAAAATTCTGGTTAAACCGATTCCCCACTCAATTTGACCCCCTAAACATGAATATGAAGTTGGATTTTCAAAATAACGAACGTATATTTAGATATATGGAAATCACAATTTAGGGTGCTTTTGAGGCATATTTTCGGACTCTTTTGGGGGTCTTTACAATATCTCTCCATTGGGAACTTTTGTCCCCGAATGTAAAAGAGGCGTACAAGATAAGAGCAATCATCAAGAAATCAGCCCCAACAAGAATGGAGCATTACATTAAAAACACCATTTTCAAAATCTCAACATAAATATAAAATCATCATAAACTTGCCAACTTAAACAGGAATGCACATGAATGACATAGGGGCTGAAACATAGGACTTAGAATCATAGAAAGGACTTGGCATGTCATCATAATCTTGAATAGAGTGAAAGAGATATGGATATTTCATCTCCATGCCCGCTCCAGCTTCCCGAAAGACACATATGAAATAGGCTCCTCCAAAGGGCCTTAGTGAACACTATATCGCCGTTAATCAACCTCCCCACTTATCCATACAATATGTCTACTGGACATCCTCCAAAGGCCACTTATCCTCCACCACACCCATAACTTCAAAGAGTTCTATAGCACTAAAGTCACCAATATATCCCATCCACTAAAACGCATGAAGAATCAGGCGAACCACATCTACACACAAAGGCAACTCCCAAACTTAAGCAACATCACCAACATCCCTCTACACTATATAAGGACTCACAATACTCAACTCAATTGTCAATCTTAAATACACCTAACCCACTTGGTACCACAACTTCCATCTCCCTCTTGGGAGACAACCTACAATCTATCATTCTGTCACCCAAAATTTCCAACTCTAATAAGGAGAAATCAAGGCTTTGCCTGATCTAGTCCTCTTAACCTAAGAAGATTTTGAACCACCAAGAACACTATACCACCATTGTCTACTTTCTTCAACCTAACTCCCTATCCAACCGATCGATGGATTCCACTAGTCTCTTCTTTCCACCATTATCCACACATGCTAGGCGATATAGAGCACCAACTTCAACATTAGCCTTACTGAGGAAAAGTAATGCACACTCATTCATAATCCTTAAAGAATCCCAACCACCTTCATGCTATCGACAATGCACATCTATCATATTTAGGAAACAACCTCTGATCCTCCAAGACTTACAACACTATGCCCAAATGATTAACAAGCTCTAAAAATCAATACCTCCTCACTGGAGGCCACCACAAACATATGAAGGTAGGGTTTTAAGACCCTATTCATGAAGTCCATAGACATAGCCAATGCATCAAAAATCAACCAAATAACTCCACCAATAATAATAATGCTCTTCTAATACGAAAAGACAACTAGGGATATCACCTATCTTCATCCACACTAGGAGATAAAACCCGATCAAAGATCAATCTTAGAGAAACGACTATCCCATTGTAATTGACCAAATAGATCGATCTTTCTCAACCATCATATTACAACCTTACGGGTTCTACACTCATTAGAAGCATGCTATGCAAGTAGACCAAATTACCACAAGACCTATAACCCATCAAGCCAAGTTCAACCAAGATCACAAGACAAGGTTCTATGCAACAATAACATGGGGCAACCCTTATAAACCCTCCCCTCTCAATCCATCGGTGCTAAGTCGTCATCCTACAAAAACACTTATAAAATATATATACATACTTTCAAAGAGGCTGTAATCATTTTTCCAAATCATTTCGATGCATAATTGGGCTTAAAAACCAAACACCATTTATAATAATTCACACTTAGGCACAAATGCCAAAATCATTATTTCATAGGCATATTACTAATGCATAGGAATAGCCCATTCATATACAAAATGGTGCAAGCACCCAAAATAGTTAAAGAGCCAAAATCAAAGACATATATGTGATCACAATATTGTCATAATCAAACTGTTATCAAAATCATATTTTGGGCTTACCCAAAATAATCCGTGTACATGAATGCGTATGCTTTGAACATGAGAAAATGACATCGGTAATTAAGACTCTATTTAAAAATTAACATTTATAATATGATGTTGAAATGAAAAGATAATTAATTCCATATTTAAATCCATAGTGTAATCTCTAATGCATAACTAATTCAAAAAGGGGGTATGCATACTTATAATTTTATGAACCCAAACTAAATCCTCATATATGGTTCAAGTCACAATAAAATAATCAAATAATTATTGCCCATGCATCAATAGAATTTTAGAAATCATAATATTCAACACCCCAAATTAAAGTAAGCAAAATCTATGTAGGTTTTCTTTAAAATAGTTTTGGATCTCCTCTATTGGAAGGGATCAAGGAACAACCCTCATACACATGAATCCTACTAGCATTAAGGGATAACATAAGAAATAGCAACCTCCGAGCCTATCAAATCACCCTACTCAAAATGTCCATCACAACATTGGTCTCACTTAGGGTAAACTGAGTCATAGGAACAACAACGAAAGAGAACGTACTCACAATCTCTGGCAATAGCCCGCTAAACTCAAGAAGCTCCTAACACCCAAAGAAGTCAAGGTCTAGTCTAATAGCTGATCACCTTCGTCTTACTAGGGTCTACCTTAATGCGATCATCCGACATCGTACAACCTACGAAGGCAACTTCTTACAACCAAAATTCCTATTTCTCCTATCTAGCATCCTACCTCCTTCCTTAAGCATGTAGTACTATCTATGAATAACATATATGGA
Organism: Solanum ossicruentum; assembly: GCA_025774065.1. Taxonomy (NCBI): domain Eukaryota; kingdom Viridiplantae; phylum Streptophyta; class Magnoliopsida; order Solanales; family Solanaceae; genus Solanum; species Solanum ossicruentum. The sequence goes on along the minus strand of JAOTQR010077533.1, from coordinate 37,121 downwards.
CCACCTCATTAGGTAAAGAACCACATTATCATCACTAAAACTACCATAGACCTATTAGGTATAGATTAGAGGTCTTACTCATGAGACTTACAGGCATAACCGGTGTACTAATCAAACTAAAGGACACAACCCCAAAATTAAAAATATTGGAAAGGTCATTCAAAGCCTCACGCACCACCACCAACAATTGTATAGGAAAAAAAACTAAGGTACAACACCTCTGTTTCTCACAAGTCGATAAATGCAACTCCATAGAACCCAATTATACCTTAGGGCATGCAATGGACCTACCTCTCTTGCTACCATTTAAAAACCTCCCACACAAAAATGGGCTCATTAGGGAATCGGGGTTACCTCTATGAGTTCTACCACCAAGGAGATACACGTGCATGCTACTATTCCATCCTATGTACAACATCAACATACAACATATCAAGTCAGATAAACCACAAAGTAAGATCTAATGCAATACAAACTCGGATCAACACATATGACTTTCTAGCAACAATATACCCAACTAAGAGAATAGACACCAAAGATCCACATAACCACTTGGGCACACAAGAAGCCCCTCCATCAAATAAAAGAATAGAGAAGAAATAGTGAATCTCGAATCCATCAAAACCAAAACCTTCTACTTACCTTCCTTCGCCTTCCTCCTTAAAGCGACATGATAAACTAAAAGAGCAAAGAACATTCCTTAGAGGGGAAATCCCTATATCACTTCTAAAGAAAGACATTAACCATGTTGAAGGAAAACATTTCTTAAAATGTCTCATAGCCTCCTACTCATAGTTGTAGTGCACAACACAACTATGAATAAGACTCTAATTGAAGCAGCATATTGGACTCCAAGGATCTATCAACCTAGTGCTCTGATACCAAGTTGGTCACGACCCAAAGTAGGGCCTAGATGTGACACAGTAAATGGGGAGCCCTAAGGATCCCCAATCAAGCCTCTTAACTTGTTATTACACATCATTGGTTGCAGAAGCAAGTAAAAAGGCATAAAATAAGAATAAGGGGCAAGGGACTAAGGGAGAGAGTGAGAGATTTATACTTAAATAGCTTCAATATATTAAGTGGGTCAAAGCTCAAGCACAATACATAACATGTCCAACAACACCTGTACTACATAGATAAGGGTTGGGGGCCAATACAAGCAACTGGGCTCGCCATTATAGTTAATATACACATAAAACAAAGATAATCTTAGAAAATCGTATAAGAGAATAATCATTATCCCCGAAATAGAGGACTCACCCAAGACTAACTTGAACAATCTATCAAGCTAGAAGAAGAATCAATAGATGCTCCAATTCCTCCATGGTTACATCATATAGGAATAGATTATGCGTTAGTACATTTGAATGTACTATGTATTTTTGATGTAATGCAACAATAGACAGGCATCATAATCAAAATGCATAAAAATAGGCAATAGGCATAATAAAATAATATGACATGTATGATCAATCCTAAAGTAAAACATGCTTAAATAACTTATGCTCATATAGGATATCATATGTGTAGACGAGACCAAGAAAGCTATCAAACCTTGTGTTTGGCTAAGATGGTGATGGTCACACCCGATGACCCTAGGTGATGATGTACGCACCCCCTCATATGGTTAATGGCATTCACACCTATCATCAGGGTGGCAAAGTACAAACCCCTCACATGGTTGGTGAGTACTTTCCCCCACCTCGGTTACCAAGGTACTAACCCCTTGATAGGTTACCCAGGCTGTTGTCCCCCTGAATTAGGCATGGTCTAATGCATCACTTTATATAAGATTTATCGTATGCTCTAGAATAACACTTCATATATGAATAATCATACGCATAATCTCATTTCATCGTCATAACAACATTCATATCACATCTAATGCTTTGAACCTTCATTTCCTCAAAAACCATAACAGGACATTTTATCAAACACCTTGGGGGTATGTAATGGGGGTAAAATACCATGCTATTTAAAGATAAAATCATGTAAGAAAATCTAATGTAAAACCATAAATCAATACATTGCAACACCCCTAAGACAGTCACATCAAAACCCCTCATCAAATTAAATATTAGATCCAAGATTTAAAGCTCAAAACTTGCTAAAACAACTATACTTTCCTAAACTAAAATCACTATGCAGTAAATTTCTCAATATACAAGACCTGCATGTAAAATCAATTTCAAATCATGCAATATTAGAAAAAAGGAGGCTTAGGAACCATTGGTGAAACGACCCAATGGTTCAACACCACATACCTTAGCTTTTGAGAACCCTTGAAAGAGATTGAAGATGGAGACTTGAAACTTGATTGAGATCCTTGATGAAATTCAATATTAGATTCAAGATTTCATGATCAAAACTTGCTAAAATAACCATACTATCCTGAACAAAAATCACTGTGTTGTAAGTTTCTCAATATACAAGACCCACATATAAAATTAATTTTAAATCATGCAATATTAGAAAAAAGGAGGCTTAGACACCATTGTGAAAGGACCCAATGATTCAACACCACATACCTTAGCTTTGAAGAACCTTTGAATAAGATTGGTCTTGAGTTTGGGACTTGAATTCAGGGTGAAATATGAGTCTAAATGTTTGAGAGGATATTGGAGAATGTTAGGGATGATATGATGATGAAATATGGCCAAGTATATGTATTTTAAAGTGTCAGAACCGTCAGGCCCAGGACTTATAAGTCTTGGACCAACAAAATTATAATAGGCACAAAAAACAACAGGGGCGCATCGCGAAGACGATGCAAAAATGCTACTGGAATCTGCATTTTCTGCACAAATGAGTTCTACAAAAATGGGCAAAAATCCTTCATTTGAACTCAGAATGGGGTGAAACCAAGTGCTTTCGAAATCTAATTCCAAGGGCTTTAATTTGGTAAGTTATGGATACTTAATTCTTTGTGTGCTAAGAGATATGCCCCATCAAAGTTGACCCTCATAAATAGAATTTTTCACAATTTTTGAATTTTAATGCGGTAACTCTAAAATTAGGGTTAGACCCATTTCCACTAAATTTGACCCCAAAACTAAAATATGAAGTTGAATTTTTGAAATAAAGAATAGATTTTTAAATATATGGAAATCATAATTCTTGATACTTCCGAGGCACATTTTCGTGCAATTTTTGGGGTCATTACAATATCTCCCCCTTGGGAACATTCGTTCTCAAATGTAGAAGTGGCATATAAGACAAGAGTTATCATCAAAAAATTAGCCCCAATAAGAATGCAACATTACATTAAAAACACCATTTCCAAAATGTCAACATAAGTGTGAAATAATCAAAACCTTGCCAACTTAAATATGAATACACATGAATTACATAGTGGCTTAAACATAGGACTTATAACCATAGTAAGGACTTTGCATCTCACCATAAGCTTGAATAGAGTTAAAGAGATATGGATATCTCTTCTGCATGCCCACTCTGGCTTCACGAAAAACACATACGAATAGACGACTCTTCCAAAGGGCCTTAATGAACACCACATCCCCATTAATCAACCTCTGCACTTATCAATCCAATACCTCTATCAGGACCTCCTCCCAAGGACACTTATCCTCCACCTCACCCACAACTTCAAAGAGTTCTATAACACTAGAGTCACCAACATATCCAATCTACCTAAAAGAATGAAGAACCAAGCGAACCATATCTATACCCAAAGGCAACCCCCAAACTTAAGTAACATTACCAACCTCCCTCTATACTATATAAGGACTCACAATCCTCAACTCAATCGTCAATCTTAAGAACACCTAACAAACTTGGCACCATAACCGCCATCTCCCCCTTGGGACACAACCTATACTTTCTCATTCTCTCACCTAAAACTTCCAACTCTAATAAGGCGGAAATGAAGGCCCTACCTAATCTAGTCCTCTTAACCCAAGAAAATTTTAAACCACCAAGAACACTATACTACCATTCTCTACTTCCTTCAACCTAACTCCCTATCTAGCTGATCGATGGATCCCACTAGTCTCCTTTTTGACACCACTATCCGCACATGCTAGGCTACATAGAGCACTGATCATAACATTAACCTTACCGAGGAAAAGTAATGCAAATCCATTCATAATCCTTACAGAATCCCAACCATCTTCTTGCTAACCACAATACATATCTATCATATTTATCAAACAACCTATGATCTTCCATGACTTGCAATACTACCACCAAATGATTCAGAAGCTCTAAACAAACCAATACCTCATCATTAGAGGCCACCACAAACATATCAAGTTAGGGTTTTAAGACCCTGTTCATGAAATCCATAGACATAGCCAATACATAAATCAACCAAATGACTCCACCAATACTAATAATGCTCACTACTAATCCGAAGAGACACCCAGGGATATCACCAATCTTCATCCGCACCTGGAGAAAAAACCCAAACCAAAGATCAATCTTAGAGAAATAACTATCCCATTGTAATTGACCAAATAGATCAACCATCCTCCACCATCATATTATAACCATACGGGTTCTACACTCATTAGAAGCATGCTTTGCAAGTTGCCCAAACTACCACAAGACCTCCAACCAATCAAGCTAAGTTCAACCAAGATCACAACACAAGGCTCTATGCAACAACAACATGGGGCAACCATTATAGACCCTCCTCTCTCAATGTATCAGTGCTAAATCGTCATCACATAAAAACACTTATAAAATACATATACATACTTTCAAAGAGGCAATAGTCATTTTCTCAAATCATTTCAATGCACAATTGATATTAAAAGCCAAACACCATTTAGACTAATTCATGCTTAGGTTCAAATGTCAATATCATTATTTCATAGTCATAATACTCATGCATAGGAATAGCCCATTCATATACAAAATGGTGCAAGCACCCAAAATGCTTAAAGAGCCAAAATCAAAGACATATATGTGATCACAATATTATCATAACCAGCCTGTTATCAAAATCATACCATAAAACAAAATTGGGCTTACCCATAACATGTTTTTCAAATAATTTGTGTACATGAATGCATATGCTATGAACAATGAGGAAATGACATTGGTAATTATGAATCAATTTAATAGTCAACATTTATAATAGAAAGTTGAAGTGAAAACATAAATAATTCCATATTTAAATCCATAGTGTAATCTCTAATGCATAAGTAATTTAAAATAGGGACATGCATACTTATAACTTTATCAACCCAAAGTAAATCCTCAAATAATGGTTCAAGTCACATAAAAATAATCAAATAATCACTATTCCATGCATCAATAGAATTTAAGGAATCATAATATTCAAAATTCCAAATTAAAGTAAGCAAAATCCATGTAGGTTTTCTTTAAAATTGTTTTGGATCTCCTCGATTGGAAGGGATCAAGGATCAACCCTCATACACATGAATCCTAATAGCACCAAGGGATAACACAAGAAATAGCAACCCCCAAACCTATCAAATACCCTACTCAAAATGTTGATCACAAGGTTGGTCTCACTTAAGGTCAACTAAGTCATAGGAACAACAACGTAAGAGAACGTACTCACAATCTTTGTCAATATCCCGCTAAACTCAAGAAGCTCCTAACACCCAAGGGAGTCAAGGTCTGGTCTAATAGCTGATTACCTTTGTCTTACTAGGGTCCACCTTAATGCCATCAACCAACACCGCACGACCTAGGCAAGCAACCTTTTACAACCAAAATTCCTATTTCTCCTACCTAGCATCCTACCTCATTCCTTAAACTTGTAGTACTACCCTTGAATGAGTCACATGCACTACCTCATTAGGTAGCGAACCACATTATCATCACCGAAACCACCATAAACCTATTAGGGTATGGACTAGAGAACTTACTCATGAGACTTATAGGGATAAATGGTGTACTAGTCAAACCAAAGAACACTATCCCTAAATTAAAAATATCGGAAAGGACCTTCAATGCCTCACCCACCATCAACAACAATTGTACAGACAAACAACTTAGGTACAACACCTCTGTTTCTTACATGTCGACAAATGCAACTCCTTAGAACCCAATTGTACCTTAGTGAATAAAATGGACCTACCTCCCTTGCTACCATTTGACAACCTCCCACTCAAAGACGGGCTCATTAGGGAATCTGGGGTACCTCTATGAGTTCTACAACCAAATAGATACACATGCATGCAACTATTCCATCCCAAGTACAACATCAAAATCCACAACATCAAGTCCAATAAGCCACAAAGCAAGACCTACTACAACACAAACTCGGATCAAGACCTATGAACTTTCTACAAACAATATACCCAACCAAGATAATAGACACCAAAGATCCACACAGCCACATACCTTAGCTTTGTAAAACCCTTGAAAGAGATTGAAGATGGAGACTTCAAGCTTGAATGAGATCCTTGATGAAATCCTTAAGATTGGTCCTGAGTTTGGGACATGAACGTAGGGTGAAATATGAGTCTAAATGTTTGAGAGGATATTAGGGAATGCTAAGGATCATATGAGGGTGAAATAAAGCTAAGTATATGTATTTTCAAGTGTGGGAACCCTTAGGCCTAGGACTTATAAGTCTTGGACTGAGTAAATTAAAACAGGCACCAAAAACAACAAGGGAGCATCACGTAGGTGATGCGAAAACCCTACTGGAATCTGCATTTTCTGCACAAATAAGTTCTACGAAAATGGGTATAAATTCTTCATTTGAAATCGCAATAGGGTGAATCCAAGTGCGTTGGAAATATAATTCAAAGGGATTTAATTTGGTAGGTCATGAGCCACTCAATTCGTTATGTGCTATGAGATAAGCCCCTTCAAAGTTGACCCTCCTAAATAGCATTTTTTCTAATTTTCAGATTTTGATGTGGTTGCTCTGAAATTTGGGTTAGACCCCATTCCCCACTTAATTTGACCCCTTAAACATGAATATGAAGTCCGATTTTTTAAATAACAAATAAACTTTTAGATATATGGAAATCACAACTCTGGGTACTTTCATAGCACATTTTTGTACACTTTTTGGGATTGTTACACCTATTTAGCCCCAAATAAAAGGGCCAAACTTTTACATCACCAGCTTGTTAAGATGTGATCAAAATCGAAGAATGAGTCGACCAAACCTTTCCCTTTAAAAGGGCTTAAATGTAGCTCCCTAAAGCCATTTCAACTTGGCCAAAAAATATGCATTTCTAGGTTATTTTTGCTTGCTTTCAACTTTTGCAAAGCAGCCTTTACAACCTCCCAAGATTTCCTAAAGTAGACCTAAGACCCGAGGTTAAAGGTAAGCAAAGATACTTCTGTACTTAGTATGGTTTGTTTATGATAAACAAGAGAAATAAGCGAATCTTACTTGTGCTGGAATTTTGGACAACATGTGTTATAAGGATTGTTGTACACTTTTCTTTTTTATTAAGGGGCTTTTCTCTTCTTAGTTGGTTGGATTATGAAGTAAGACTTATGGTTTTAACAAGGATTATTTTGGTAGTGAAGTAACCAGGATGCTCATTCGTTGTTACTGTCCACAAAAATCACTTACTGTAGGGATATCTTAATTATGTTCTTAGAAGATAATTATGGGCTGATGATCAAGGATTGTCGTTTCACGAATTCCACCTACTTTGAGACTATTTGTGAACTATTGTAAGACTAGTTTTATGTATAAATTATTGGATAAAGTTTGGTTAAAGTTGAAAGAGGTTCGAGATTGACAACGTCAAAATATAGCGAAGGAATGTAATGTTATGCTACCTATATGCATATTGTGTGGAATTATTATGTATTGTGCTTTCCTGGGTATTGTAGGATTGTTACGAGGTAGTAAAATAGGCTAGACATGGTATGTATATGAGAATGTGTAATTAGAAAATATTACTTGAGGCGGAAAGTTTGAAAGAATACGCTCGGGTTGATAATTGCATGTTTGTTGCCCGTGTGTTATTTTCTTTTATACGATTGGGCTGCCAAAATGTATCTATTGGTTGCTAACATTAGTTTTATCAGCTAGTACATTGTGATAAATATTTGGAGGAAAAGAATGTTATTTCGAGGTAATAGCGAGGTCGTACAACAAGGTATGTAAGACTATTTGATTTTGTATTATTTGGCATGAAGCCTAGATCCTTCCTTGGCACATAAAGGAGCTTACCAACTCCAGTATAACTGATAACCGTGTCTCCACTCTTTTACATGATCATATGCTCCCATACATGGTCATTTGCAAATCAGTATACATACTTAGATACAAAGATGCACGAGTTCTTTTCACTAAACAAATTTCATGTGTTGTTTCATTTCCTACTCATTTCATTACTTGTGTTACCTACTCTTTTCATCATAGTATTTCTTTTTATAATTATTTAAATGTCACATGCTATATCTATGGCCCTACTGCTTCGATATTATTGCCACTAAAAGAATCATTTCAAAAGTAATTTAAAGATAAAGTAAAGTTGCTTATTGATGGGTGGTAGCCCTTAGAGTGGAAGAATTAACTTCAAGGGGCTAATCCTATTACGAAGGGTAGCCCAGGGGTGAAAGGAAAAAGCCTAGCATGAGTTGATCTCGATATAAATTTACCACTGATCAGCTGGTCATTTGTATCACATGTTTTGCCCAGACTATACTGTAAAGAAAGGTAAAGTAATAAAAAGAAAATGAAGTACATGATACCACAACGTTACTAAAGGTGGTCTCTTATCCTTACACCAGTGCATGATTTTATTTGAATACTTATTTCATATATAATATTTCCTTCCTTACATATTCATTACATTATCTCATACTGACGTCCCTTATAGGGGACCTGCATTTCATGCTGCAAGTACAAGCACTAGTAGATCTCCCAAAAAGGAGTAAATCATATTTAGTTGCTATTACCGAACTCCAAGTTGCTTCACGGCTTTGTGTGCATCTAGAGCTTATATTTTTGTATTGTATAGTTAGTCGAGGTGGGGCCTGTCCCGGTCCTGATTAGACACTTTTCCTTATTTAGAGACTTTGTAGACAATGTAAATATGTCTCATATTTTAGACATTTTGGCTCGAACGGCCTAGTCATATGCATTTCATTTTTGCTTGTTATTATTAACTGCCTTCTTGAATACATGTTGAATATAGAAACCCCTTATAATGTTCATAGAAAATGCATGGTTATATGTTAGTTCTCCCGAGCCTTGTCGGCAATGGGTGCCAGTCCACTGTAATGGGACTTTGGATGTGACTGGTGCTTTCCCTCACAAGCTAAATTATTTCTCCTCCAATGGGTATTTGTAAAGATTGTATGAACTTTTTGCATAACATGACTATAAAGAAACTATGATGATATTTTCATGAGCATACGTCTTTGTATAATATTATGAAAGTACAATCCATGAGAAATATGTGATTTAAGATGAGGCTTTATGATGCTCTAACTATACTTTGCTATACTAAGGTCGGTTATTGTGCATGATTTGAAAAAGAGGGTTTTGCTACATCTCTCATGTCTGAAAATGTACTTGCATGGTTCTGAGCATAAATGCATACCCACCATGTTTTACTAAATTATCAACCAAGCTTCGTACGTTGACAAAGGCTTTATGGCAAGGTATGTAACTTATGAATGATATAGATTGTGAAGGGCTATTATATATGCTATAAATTATGAGAATGTTATGAAAGCTATGAAAGGTTATGAAGCCCTATCTTTGATATGATGAAGCCTTGGTTTTTATGAGCTATTCCATCCACTATGACGATATTATAATGCTTTGCATTTTTGGATAATAAGAATAAATTGAGTATTCCTTTGAATTGTGAACTAGTCTGAGTGGATCTTGGTAAATAACCATTGTCCCATAATCTATGTTGCCACCATAGGTTTGAGAATAGGCGAATGGATCCATATAGGTTAAGTTACATGAATGGCCAAAGTGGGTGGTGTTCCTGTATGACACATTTTAATTACCTATCGAAATGGGTGGTGTTCCTGTAAGGTTAATAAGATGACTATACTAAAATGGGTGATGTTCATATAATGTAATTATGAAGCATTCTCTGAAATAGGTGGTGTTCCCATATGGTGAGTATTAGGTCTACTCCAGCAAGGTAGACCACTCCTATATCCGATGTAGAGTGAATATTGAGATTTCACATAGTAGCTCGCTTGGTCTTACATGTTGGTTATTATGTCTTCCCGTATGATGAGTATTAGGTCTTACATGTTGGTTATGGTCCCTGACTACGATTATGCATATTTTAGATATGGCTTATGTCCCTTGTTGCATTTGCATCCCACATACTAAGTACATTCCCAGTAATAACGTATACTTTTTTCCTGCATGATCGAACTAAGTAGGAACCAAAATACCATATCATCCTACTTCTCCATGCAGCTAGATGTTTTGATTGGAGATTTACTTAGTGAGTCCTCTACATTCCGGGACAAAATTCCACTTAATTTCATGCCTTTTTTAGACTCAGCTAATTTTGGATACTATATTTTGAGGGTGAGGCGGGTAGATGTCTTGGGCCCCGACCTATCAGAAATTTAGAGGTGTTATTGGATATTTTGATGGTCAAGTATTATTGAGCTTAACTTCATATATTTTTGTGTTTTTCAAATCATCCCTTAGTCCCATATTTCCTCTTCCTTGTTATATGCTTGTTAATAGTATTGAGATAAGTCCCTAATCCCCCCATAGTGTGAGTCGTACTTACCTCCCCTTGGAAAATTATTTGTTGTGTGATTCATACACATCCTCTTCCCTATATTATCCGCATAATTTGAGTCAAAAGTCCTACTTCCCTTAGATATTATGTGTTATATGAATTGTTGCATTTTTGTCTTGCTTTCACAAACCAAAGATGTTCTTACATGCTCATGAGGCTTGTTTGGGATCTCACCCGGGTTTCCATACATTGTGTCGTATTTAGACCCTAGGCTTGAGTTGGGATAGATACGCAAAAGATTGAGGCAATTAAGAACTGCCCTAGATCAACCTTTTTGACCAATATAAGAAGTTTTTAGGGTTTAGATGGCTGCAACCGCAAAATCATTGATGGCTTCTCTTTCATATCTACACCATTGACTAGGCTGACCTATAAGAAGGTCAAGTTTCAATGGTTTGATGAGTGTAAGAGGAGTTTTAAGGAGTTGAAAACAAGGTTTATCACTGCTCCCATTATCATCTTACACAAAGAAACAAATGGATTCATCATTTATTGTGATTCTTCGAGAATGGGATCGAGATGTGTATTGATGAAGAAGGGTAAAGTTGTTACTTACACTTTTAAGAATCTCATTATGCCACACATTACATGGAATTAGCAGCAATGGTGTTTTCTCTCAAGCTATGGTGCCACTTTTTGTAAGGAGCATGTGTTGATGTATTTACGGACCATAAGAGCCTACAATATGCCTTAATATAGAAGGATCTTAATTTGAGGTAGAAGAGATGGCTTGAGTTACTCGAGGACTATGATATGAATATCCTCAACCACTTAGGTAAAGCTAACATGGTTTTTAATGCTCTTAGTAGGTTGTCTATGGGAAGCTCCACTCATGTGGAGGAAAAGAAGAAGGAGATTGCTAAAGAGGTTCATAACAGGCATGATTAGAAGTTCAACTATATGAATCAAGTGAAGGTAGCATTCCTGTGCAAAATGGGTCTACATCATCTCTAGTAGCTAAGGTGAAGGAAAAGCAAGAATAAGACCCTGTGTTGTTGTAATTGAAGGCAGTTCTGCATAATTAAAAGGTAGTGGCTATCGCTAATGGAGAGATAAAGTGTTGAGATATCAACGCATATTATGAGTGCCGAATAATGATGTTATTGGAGAGAAAATCATGGCAGAAGCCTATAACTCCAGATATTCTATCCATCCACGTTCAACTAAGAAGTACCATGACTTGAGAGAATTCTACTAGTGGAGTGGAATGTAAAGGGATATTTTAAGTTTGTTTTTCAATGTTGGAATTTCCAACAAGTTAAGGTTGACTATCAAAAGCCATGCTGAGTAGTTTAGAGCTTTGAGTTCTCAGAATGGAAGTGGGAGATGATTAACATGGACTTTATCATAGGGTTATCGAGGTCCCGCATATAGCATGATTTGATTTGGTAATAGTTGATCCCATGAGAAAATCTACCCACTTCTTGGCAGTAAAGACGATTGACACTATAGAGGATTATGCCTGATTATACATAAGAGAGATTGCTATACAACATGGAGTCCCTTTGTTTATCATCTCAAACAGAGGAGCCCAATTCACTACCTAGTTTTTGTGATACTTCAAGAAAAGCATGGGTTCAAAAAAGAATCTTAGCATTAGTTTCCACCTGGACTAATGGACAAGTAGAGCGCATAATTCAAACATTAGAGGATATGCTGAGGGTTGCTTCATTGACTTCAAGGTTAATTTGGATGATCAACTACCTCTGACTGAGTTTGCCTATGATAATAGTTTTTGTTCGACTATTTAGATTGCCCCATATGAGGCACTTTATGGGAGGAGATGCAGAACACCAATTAGATGGTTTGAGGTAGGTGAAGCAGAGTTAATTGGGCCAAAATTGATTCACCAATCTATGGAGAAACTGATGATCATCCGAGAAAGATTGAAGACTTCAAAGAGTCATTAAATATCCTATATCGTTGTTAGAAGAAAAGACACAGAGTTTTTGGTTAATGATTTGGTGTATTTGAAAGTTTCACCCATCAAGGGTGTATTGCAATTTGGGAAGAAAGGGAAGTTGAGTTAGAGGTATATTATTCCTTACTAGATTTTAAAGAGGGTGAGCAATGTATCTTATAAATTTGAGGTACCACATGAGTAAGCAACTATAGATCCGGTGTTCCACATTTTCATACATAAGAAGAGTTTGGAAGATCCACAATTGGTTGTGCTTATTGAGAGTATTGGAGTGAAGGAAAGTTTGACCTATAAGGAGATTCCTATCCAAATCCTTGATCATCACATTCGCAAGTTACGAACTAAAGAGATTGCATTTGTCAATATGTTTGGAGGTATCAGTCTATAGAAGAAATTACTTGGGATGCTAAAGAGAATATGAAGGCCAAGTACTCTTATTTGTTCCTACCTACCAATGATGAGAGAGTTCATTGTAATGAGTCTTTTCTATCCTTTAAGTTGATTTTTATTCAATGTTAGAATGAAAATAGTGTCCTAGATTCCAATTGATGATTAGTTTAATTGTTGACTGAATATTTGCTTAACTGCTTAAATGATTGATTGCACAAGTGATCTGTGAACTTTTTGATTGTTAGAGTCCATGATAGGACATGTTCCCTAACTAGATTCCTAGATTACTCTTCATTCGAGGACCAATGATTGCAAGGGAGAGATAATGTAACACCCCTAATTCACCCTACCCAGTCTGAGTAGGTGCCTAGAGAAAACTGACTCAAAAAAGTCTCTCAAATAAACCACGAATGGTCATCTACGACCCGTAGAGTGATCTACAACCCATAGATGAGGCCCCATAGTTGCCCTTGTGACATAGTGAAACTTTTCCAAGTCTGAGGCCTATGTATGAGACATTTATAGTCCATACAGTATTTTATGACCTGTAGAATATGTTTCATGTGTTGATCATTCCAAGATCAAATTTTTTGGATCTTAAACAATGGTTTCCTAGATAGCCCTCATTTCTATTAAGGGTTGTAAGACATGTTTCATAGATTGATGTTCTAAAAACTATGATTTTTTATCTCTGAATGAAAAGTTGACACGATGTCTTATGGTGCAGCTTATGACCTATATCAAGGTATTCATAGAACCCAATGTCCAATTTATAGTAATCCAAATTTCGTGCTCTCCGATCTATAAGGAGTAACTTATGACCCGCAAGTGGAACCACGACCCCTAGATGCGGTGTCATGGTTCCAATCGACTGATTTAAGAGGAGTATTCTTGTATTTTCCTACCTCATTTAAGTAAAACCCATTATGTTTTGGACTTGATTTAGACCTTTTATCATTACCCTATGTGTATTATTCCTCATTATACACCTAGAAACCTCGAGAGCATCGAAGAAAGGGGTAAAAGCGATGGTTTCGAGTTCAAGCTTGAGGGTCATTAGAGAGTTGATCGTTCTTCCTAATTGATAGTATGTAAGACTTCCTACATCATAGGATTGAGTCCTTTCACACGCCCTTTCGCCTACTTAAATCAATTTTATATACAATTAGCATGAAAAAATTCCATGATCCTAATCTCGAAATTCTTCTAATTATTTGAGTCATTATGCATATTTATGAATGGGTTAATGAGTTACATGCTGGTCATAATGAAATTGGAAGGTAAAATTTGCATTCATTACTATGAACTTTAAATTGCAGAATTCTAAATAACCTTTGTTGCATTGATCAGATTGAGACCATGTTTTTTATTGTCTAGGCTGAGTAAATTGAGTATGAGAGTATATTACTTGTATTTATACATATATAACGAACATCTTACTTTATCATGTGTTTAGTATGATTGAGTAGAGTCTAAATGACCATTTCATTTAAGTTTTATTCTTGAGTCAATGCATGATTGATGATCCGAATCGACTTAACTATTGAGTGATTATGTTTAGTTGCGCTGAGTTGATTGGCATGAGCATATTTTATTCTTCAAAGGACTATCAAGCACCGATATGGGGGCATGTAGGTAGCTACTCCAACCTATAAACTATGTTTCCAACACAGGGTAATTGTACTATTAATTCAGGATACTCATGTCCCAAAATTACAGACATTTATTTTGGATCCAAGAGAGAATTAGTTGTCCTTTACCTTGGTATGTTTAGGATGGCCATGGCAACAACGTAGCCTTTGTTATCTATCACCAAACTAAAGGTGGTGGAACTAGATGTCAGTTAAGAGAAACTCCTATGCAACACCTGATTAAGCATACAATGCTTTAAACTGAGTTGCATAACACTGAGTCAATTATCAAAGCATGATTCTAAACCTTAAACTTGTATATTCATTGAGTTGAGTTATGAGTTCTGAGTCGAATTGACTGATTTGATTTGTGCTTTACTTGTTTCCTTTAGTCATTTTACATGCCAGTTTACTCCATGTACTAATGTCCACTAGGGCCTACATTGTTAATGATGCAGATATAAGTGATAAAGGACTTTAGCCAGTGCAACGCTAAGGTCCATCTTTTTACTCCCAAATTTGGTGTACCCTCCTTGCTATTTGAAGGAGCCCTTTTAATTTTCATTGAGTACTTTTATTTTTTTGAATGTGGTTAGCCATGGCCTATCACGGTACTATCAAGACTATTTGGTAGAGGATTCATAGACATTGAGTAAAGGATTATCAATTATTGTTTATTTTCCAAACCTGATCATTAGAACCTATTATTATAAATGAGTTTTATTTATCTAAAATGATGGATTTTCTAAGTACTCTTTTGCTGTTAAGTATGATTTGACGAAGAGGCCATATGATTCTCTTGGGGAATCAATGATGGTTCTTCAAGTGCCAGCCAAGCCAAGAGTCCCCTCCTGGTGAGTAATAACCGTATCCTTAAAGACCCAAATAGTATGCTGTGACTGGCTATCAATTTGTGATGAATACTAATGTTAACTCAGGTGCTCAACTCTCTTTAAAAAGCTCTCTAGAAGCTGGAGATAATATTGTGAATCCTGATTTAATATAATTGATAACAATACCTCATGAGTATTGCTATCTCTCAGGTATATGTACAAGGTAACTACTCAACATGGTAGGAAGACCCAACTAGAAGGAAATTAGTTGATTTGGTTAATCGATCAACAATGATCCAGATGCTATCCATACCTTTGAAAGTCTAGGCAATCCCATTACAAAGTCCAAGGTGATTAGCTCCCACTTCTACTCGAGAATGGGAAACCTCTGAAGCTCTTCATCAGGTCTTTAATACTTGACTATTACCTGCTAACAGCTAAGACAATGTAATACATAATCAGCTATATCTCTCCTCATACCATCTCACTAGTAATGTTGCTTCAAATTCCAAGAAATCGTCATTTTGCCCGGGTGGATAAAAAATGTAGACTCATGAGCCTAATGTAAATTAGCTATATCAAACCCCTAAATCTTAGAACACATAATTAGCTATCAAATATGAGGATCCCATTTGAGGCTATAGTATCCTTGACATTACCTCGCTAGAACATTCAATCGCTGAAAGGTGCTAGTGACTCATCCTCGTACCATCTGGCACATATATGATCAAATAGAGTAGATTGAGATTGAATGAAGGCTAACACCTGCTTAGAGTTTGAAACATCAAATGTTCACCATCTTAATAGCCAAGGACGTGATATCCAGTTCCAAAGGCTACTCTGCACTAGGCAAATAAGCTAAGCTACACATATCGGTCGTCGTCCAACTCAAGGCATCCGCCACTAAATTCACCTTGCCCATATGATAGAGAATAGAGAGTTCATAATCTTCTAATAGCTAAATCTAATGCCTCTACCTAGAATTCAAATCCCTTTAGCTCATCATATACTATAGGCTCCGATGATAGTATATATATAATAATGGACCCCAAATAAGTGGTGTCCCTACATCTTGAGCACAAAAACTACCACCGCTATATCTAGATCATGATTAGGTAGTTGTGCTCATGATATCTTAATTGTCAGAAGTATAAGCAGTTACTTGACCTTACTACATCAGAACACATCCTAGGTTGATACTAGAGGCATCACAATATACTATAAACCCCTAGCCCTTAACTAGAAGTGTCAAAATAGGATCAATAGTAAAAATCTTCATGAGTCTCGGACAACTCACACTTCTTAGGACAAAAAAAAAGAGATACCCTAATAAGTAAGTCAAGTCATTAGTATAGCAATAGTAGAGAACTCCTCAATAAACCTTCAGTATTACCCAGCTGAGCTAATAAAGCTCTTAACATCAGTAATAAATGTTGGCTTAGCCCAACCACAGATGGACTCAATCTTAGTTGATTGACCATAATGTCATCCTTGGATACTATGTGCCCCATCACACTTAGAAAGTGGGCATAAAGCCGGTAGGCCCTCAATATCTAAAGCACAATCCTCAGGTGTGAGCATGTTGCTCTCGGCTCCATGAGTATACCATAATATCATTAATGAAGATTATATCATAATAACCTAAATAAAGTCTAAATATGTTTAGCATAATATCCATAAAAGCAAGGGGGAATTAGTCAATACAAAAGACATAATGAAGAACTCATAATTTCCATAACAGATCTAGAAGGTAGTCTTAGATATGTCTTCTATCCTAATCCTCAACTGATGATAATCGGACACACAATTGATCATAGAAACCAAGGCAGCCCCCTGTAGTTGATAAAATAAGTCGTCAATATGAGGCAGGGGATGATAGTTCTTAACCACTATCTTATTCAACTTTCTATAATTAATGATCATCCTAGGAGTCTCATCCTTCTTTTTTTAAAAACAACATAGGAGAAATCCAGGGAGAAAATCTTGGCCATATGAAACTCTAATCCAGATGACCTTGAAGCTAAATGTTGATCTCTTTATGTTTGGAAAGAGCCATCTGATAAGGAGGAATAGGGGTGGCTATAGTTCTCGGCTCCAAATCTATGGAAAATTCAACATCCTTATATGGAGGAAGACAAGGAAAATTAACAGAAAATACATTTAGATAAGCATAAATCACCAAAATTGAACTAGTTGAATGAGCCTCAGCTATCACATATTGAACATGAGCCAAATATTCTGAACAACTGATAGCTACCAACCTCTAGGCTTGAACACAGGAGATTATACAGGTCAGTTTGCAGTTTGTACATTAGGCATTGTGAATTTAATGATCATGGCATAACAATCCACAATTAAACAATAAGTAGCAAACCAATCCATGTGCAAAATAGTGTTAAAATTTGGAATATCAAGAAACATCAAGTCTGCCTAGGTATCCTGCCCCTGAAAAATAATCACACACTATCGACATACCTGATCCACTGCTAAAAAATCTCTTATAGTGGTTGAAACATGAAACCGAGGTGAAAGAGGCTCGAGGCTTATCCCCTAAATGGTAATAAAAATAAACATATAAATATAAATAAGTAGACTTATGATAAAATAAGACAAAAGGATGGCTACTGCATAAAGTGATCAATCATCTAACATCTCAGCGACTATGTTAAAGTTGTGTAGTAATGTCCCTCTTGGCCTTGTTCTCTAGTATCGTCTCTAACCAAATTTTCCACCTTTAGAACTATACTGGTCCCTATTGGAAACTCTAATGGAAACCTGTATAACACTACTGATCATCCTTATTTCTCCAATATTGACGTTTGTTTCTGGCTATTTATCTTTATAAGCCTGATCTTTCCCTTTCTTAAGAAAATGCACCATACCCTTCATAGACGATACTTTCAAGGAGACCAAATCATCAACATCAAATTGAAGTACCCTCCTTACATCCGAATAGGATGTTTGATGACTTTGTGCAGGCTTTAGTCTTTCATTTACAAGTCATTACTCGCCATAATGTTCCACTTTCATAAATACGCCCATTAGTTAATAGACATATTCTACTGTCCTACTAAGTATTGCATTTGGACACAAATCTTTAGCTTTTACTAGAAGAGTTACGTATAGAAATGGTTGAAAGAATATCATACTTGTAGTCTTTCATCACTTAAAATATGCTCTTGAATTTGATTTTCATCATCATTTATCTATATAATAGATTTCAATGGGCTTAATGTACATATAATGCATTACAAAGATGCAAAATATTAAAAATAAGTGTTTATTTGAGTATTATTAAGTTAAGTTGAGTTGAAGCTTCACCATCGACCATCGATAAAATATTTGTACATACTTAAATAAATATAATAATTAAAATAATGTATTGCTACGCAACAGGAGCACGTTTTGGATGTGTTTGCTCTCTAGATAATACGTGTTGGTTATTAATATTTTAAGTGGAGTTTTAACTCTTCACTAGCGCCAATAAAAAATTTACATTGGTAATTCATGATTAAGATTAATAAAGCATGTGAAGAGTATGTTCTGGATCAAAAATAAATAAATAAATAAGACTACATACTCTCTACCAATTTTAAAATCCAAAAAAATATATGAAAGACTCACTCTCAAGATGATTTGTGGACCAAAAATTAATATCAATAATCTATCTATCTATATCTATATCTATATCTATATTTATATTTGTATTATATCTATATCTATACATATACTTATACTAATACTTATACATATATTTACTATCTTAAAAGCATGAGCTCTATAATTTAAAAGTCAAATTACTTAAAAACCCTTTCTATCAGTACAAATATTTAGTTATGTAATTAAAAAAATATAACCACCTCCGGTTGCGAATAGAAGCCAACCCTCCATGTTCAAATTTTCTTTGGCCAAAAGTTTTGCTGTGTAATTTTATTCTTTTTAGTTTTCAATCTTCTCCATTTGGTTGACACAGTGAAATTCAAATTCAACAAATTGCCAGAAGTTCTATTTGTTGTGCTGCGCTTTCCTTTCAACATTTCAACA
>JAOTQR010077533.1:0-17493 GCA_025774065.1 Solanum ossicruentum | reverse complement strand
ACACAGTGAAATTCAAATTCAACAAATTGCCAGAAGTTCTATTTGTTGTGCTGCGCTTTCCTTTCAACATTTCAACAAGAAGAATATGTGTTAAATAGAATACTACTATTTTATAACTATCATTATTATTATATTTCCTTCCTTTCGTTTATGAAATTATTTTATTATAAAACATAAGTTTATCTTTTCTTTACTTGCTTTCTTGCTAGGGACATTGATCCATGAAATTTTAAGCATGTGAAATCTTTGTGTCCTAGAATTTTAATTTTTTTAAAATTAATAATGAGGCAAAACAAGACAGGAAAAGATATTAAAGATCGATGGTGGTATAATCATTTAAAATTTATTAAATATATATTTTCTAAAATGATTCAAAATATATTAGTCCATACAAATATTATGGATTAATATAATTGGTAGTTAATTAAGTCCAATAAAATATGGACTTGATTAAAATCCCAAATTCAATTATTTGGACTACAAAAGATGACACCTTCATTAGGCCAAATATCGTCTCATCTTAGAGGCCCACTTTATACCACATGTCACATGATGTGGCATGCCAAGTCAAATCGAGAAGTCTATAAGATCATACAATGTGTCAAAGTGACGTGGCATTTCTACCTTAATCAAAGACCAATAAAAATGTATCACATGTACAAGTGATGTGTTCCAACCAATCAAATATCATCATGTCACTTGAAAAGAAACCTATTCTGATCACAGTTCCTACGCCTTATCACCTTAAATCTTATTGGCTGGAAGAAAGCCTCATCCCATCATGATTCCTTTGTTCTAAAACTCTATATAGGGGTCCTCATAATTCAGAATTCACATCAAGAATTCTAACAAGAAGCCAGAGAGAGATCGTGGATCAAGTATGCAGATTTCTTTACAAGCAACAAGAATTCAAGAAATCAAGAAATTGAAGTATTCAAGTTCAAGAACACATTAAGATCAAGGCTACCAGATTCAACAACAAGCCAAAAAGCCCTTGGATTCAAGTACATGTCAAGATCAAGTTCAAGAATAAGTCTATATCAAATTCAAGTTTAAGTTCATCAATCCACAAATCAAGATCAAGACCACCAAATCAAGATTAAGCCCAAACACTTTGAATTCAAGTACAAGTCAAGATCAAATCCATCAATTTTTCAAGATTCAAGATCAAGCTAAAGATCCCTTGGAATTTATATTTGAAAAGTTAAATCGGAGGATTTATAGAGATTTTAGAACTCACTCCTTGAAATAAAATACAATGATTGTTGCAATATTTTTCGTTCCTTGATTAATATTTTCACCATGAAAATTTTATTATCATACAAATTCTTACATGCCTAGTGGGACAATCTCTACCTCTCTTCTCAACTTTTCAAGCATCAAAGAATCCTGAAATGGGTTCTAAGAAGATCTCCTAATCAACTTTCTCTAAGGAAGCTGATTCCAAGTTCTCCGCTAAAGTGGAGGAAATCCTAGGCGTTACTTTTGGAAGTTTTGGAGTTGTTACAAGGATCAAAGACACTATTCTAGGACAACAAATTAAACACTGTGAGTGTTGTTCACACCAACTCCTATTTTTTGATCTTTAACTCCAAAGGGAGCGAGGTCCTCTAAAAATGCTTCAGAAGAAGGAAATAGTGTTATTGAAAAGATCATTCGGACTTTAGCTATACTTGAGGTCTCTGGCTCTAAGAACTCTACCAAAAAGAGAGACCGTGACTCCTATGATGAATCTTCTCCATATGCATCGCATAATGTGAGCCCTCTGAAGATCAACTTTCACAACAATCCATGCTTCTTTTGAATACCTTCAATAATTATGCAAGAAATGACCAAGCATGTGCAACACTAGATAGGGAAAACTCTCAAATTTGCCAATGATGATTGAAGGATTGACCAAGCATGTGCAACACCAAGAGTCTAGCATCAATATGTTGATGGAAAGGTTAGATTGCTTACTAGATGGGGAATCTAGTCATGCACTTTGGAAGGGTATTGATATTCAAGACATTGATAACTTTTTGAAGCGAGCATCGTCTATCAATGAGATGCTAGCTTTTGTCGAAGGGATGATCCCCTCGATTAATTAAAGGAGTTTATTGAACGGACCATCAAAGATAAGTATAAAGTCTCTATAAAGTCTTCCCATATGTATGCAAAGCCCTACACTTCAAGGATTGATAGCCTTAATTTAACACCCCACATCTTACAATACTAGTACTATGCAAATGAAACATGATATGGTTTGGTCAAATTAGCATCCATTTTTAAAAGTGCTTGAATCTCATGTTATAGGGCGATATGTGTGTCTAACGCTTAAGGCGGTCGAGTGTATACATGTTTTATGTCAAATTGAGGAGATCACAGTCCTAAACAAAGTGAGAGAATTGAGGTGCTTGTAGGACTTAAGAAGCTAGCAGGTGAATTACCTACTTGCTTAGCTTAAATTTGCTAGCTATTAAAGCTAGTGGAGATACAAAGCAGATGAGCTACCCAGCCAGATTGAGAGTGGAGAAAGAAGCCATTAGAAGGAGGATGAAGAAAAAGTGAGTCAAGCCTCCTTATCAGTCATCCTCTCCTGTTTGGGGAGAAAGGGCTCGAGCTAAAGTAAAGCTTTCGGGGCGGTCAGAGAAAGTACATTACATTCAAAAGGGGCCTATTCCCCTTAAACAAGGGATTCCCTTGACACCTACCCGTGAAGAAAGAAGAGGAGAAAAGCCCATTTGAAATGATTGTGGGAAAGAGGCTCAAAAATATTCTCTTAAACGAAGGTATTCGCGCTTGGATGGCGGCTCAAGATCAGCCTTATCTTTTTTTTGATTGCACGAGCACGATAGTTTGAAAGAGAGAATAAGATCAAGCAAGGGAATGGAGATGAGGCCTGACATCGAATTTATCCAAGTTCGATTATGAATAAAGTCCGTGTTAAGGGTGTAACGTTAGACCAAGTTTTAGCATCATAAATGGTAATTTAATTACTTGATAAAATAAGGCTTAAAATGGAAAAGAAAGTCTGCCAAAGTAATCCTTTGAGAGGGGTTATACGCAGCCCCTTTAACTCATTCTTAGACTTGGAAATTTTCAACTTTCACAAAAGTTCTTTATTGTTCTTTCTTGACTTAGTAAAGCATCCAAAAGATCTTTTAGGGTCCTTAAGAAGGCCCTCAACCTTGAAGGTAAAGGTAAGTTATTATAGTTGTATGTTTAGTATGGTATTCTTATACAAGACAAGAGACTATGTTGGTTATGTCTATGCTGAAATTGTTGGACAGCCTGTGTTCCAAAAGTGGTTGTAGATTTTTCCTTTTTATTTGGAAGCTTTTCTCTTTTTGGTTGGGTTGATTATGAAAGGAGGCTACTGTGCTTAATGAGTATTGGTTCTATAATGATATATAAAGGCTACTGTACCATATTTATAGTCCGCGAAAGTAAGTTCTTGTGTGATATCATAATTATGCTCGTAATAGGAACTTGTGGGATGATTTATTGGGGGCTATGGTCTCACATCCTCCACCTATTTTGAGGACTGTTTTAAAACTTTTTTAGGACTGTTTCTATGTATAAATATTGTGGGAATAGTTTTCTTGAAGTTGGTAAAGTTTTGGAATCTTCAACATCGTAATGTAGCGAAGAGAGGTAACGTTATGCCGCCTATTTGTATGTTGTGTAGAATTGATATATATTATACTTTGTGGGATATTATAAGGTTGTTATGACACTAAAACAAGCTGCATATGATATGTATATGATAATGGGTATTAGAAAATAGGATTAGGGGTGGAAAGTTAGAAAGAACACGCTTGGGTTTATAATTATACGCTTGCTGCCCATGTGTTATTTTTTAATGGAATTGGGCTTCCAAGATATATCTATTGGCTGCTAATGCTAATTTTATGACCTACTATGTTGTAGTTAAATTTTTGGAGGAAGGAAAGGTTATCTCAAGATAATAGCGAGGTCGTACCACAAGGTATGTAAGGCTACTTGATTTCATATTATTTGGCATGAAACATAGATCCCTCCTTAGAACATAAAGGCATTTACCAACTCCAACACAACTATTAATTTTGTCTCAACTCTTTCACATGTTCATATGCTCCCATACATAGTCACTTTTAAATCTGCATACATACTAGGATACCAAGATACACGAATTCGTTCTACTAAATAAAGTTCATATGTTGTTCTACCTCTTATGTATTTCATTATTTGTGTAACTTACTCCTTTCATTGTGGTGTTATGTTTTGTAATTTTTTGCATGTCATATGTTTTATCTACAATCCTACAGCTCTAATATTATGACCAGTAAATGAATCATCTCAAAGATAATTTAAAGATAAAGAAAAGTACATTGCTTATTGATGGGTGGTAACCCAAGGGGTGGAAGAATGACCTAGCCAAGGTCAATCGTATCATGGAGGATATCCCAAGGGGTTAAAGGAAAAGCCTGACTAGGGCCAATCCCGATATAGATTTACCACTGATCAGCTGGTCATTTGTATTTTATGTTGTGCACAAATTATATAGTAAAGGTAAAGTAATAAAAAGAACATAAAATACACGACCCATAGTACAACTAAAGGTGGTCTCTTATCCTACACCAGTGCATAGTTTCATTTGAGCTGTTACTTCATAGACAGTATTTCCTGCCTTACATATTCAATATGTTATCTCATACTGGCGTCCATTACGGGGGACCAACATTTCGTGTTGCAGGTACATGTGCTAGTAGATCTCCCTAATAGGAGTACAGGATATCGAGCTACTGTCACTAGGCTCCAGGTTTCTTCGGAGCTTTATGTGTGTCTAGAGCTTATATTTTTGTATTGTACAGTTAGTCGAGGCGGGGCTTGTCCCGACACTTTTCAAATACTTTTCCTTACCTAGAGACTTTGTAGACAATGTAAATTCAAGTGTGGTCATGTCTCGTACTTCAAACCCGGTGGTCGCAACGGCCTAGCCATATATATTTCCCTTTTAGCTTGTTATCAATATTTTTTTTCCTTATAGGCATGTCAAATGTAGAAATCCCTTATAATAGGTATAGAAAATGAATGGATACAGGTTGGTTCTCCAGAGCCTCATTGGCAACGGGTGCCAATCCGCCCTAACGGGACTTTGGGCATGACAGAAGTGGTATTAGAGTGGCTCATCCTAAGAAATCTACAAAACGGTGTATATGTGGAGTCTTATTTATCGATATGTTATGCACCGTATTTATAAGCAGGAGTCTACATGGCATTTAGGAGTTGTTACTTTTTTTTCATTTTTTAGATCGTTCCATAAAGCCAAGTGTAATAGGTGCATTATGTCTAACTCCTAAATTGTTTTATACTGCAAGTATTCTAGAAACTAGGCAAAACAAAGGTAAAGGGAAGAGAGTAGAAGTGGTGGTTGGTATACCCAGTTAGGTGAGAAAACAAAATGAGGTTCAAGAGGAGTCTCTGTCAAAGATATCTCCAACTCCTCCAGTTCTTAATAAATCCGAAATACTGAAATTCCCCCTAACCCACCTATTGATGCTACCATGTAGGATCTGAGAAATGTAGTCCAACTATTGACCCATATAGTTGCTGGCCAAGGTCATAGATAGGAAGGTCCGATTATAGGTGCAGGTGGTGTGAATAGGGCAATTGGCACAAGGATACATGATTTCTTTAATTTGGGCCCTCCATCCTTCACTGGGTTTGATCATAATGAATATCCCCAAGACTTTATTGATCAGATTCAGTGCACTTTATATGTTATACATGTGAGTGGTACAGAAGCCATCAAGTTAGTGACATATAGGTTTAAGGGTGTGGCTATATTGTGGTATGAAGCTTGGAAGCAATTTAAGGGTATAGATGCACCTCCAACAACCTTGATGGAGCTCAAAGTGGAACTTCTTGACCATTACTTGCCATTAGAGATCCAAGAGACCCATGCAGATCAGTTCTTGAACCTCCACCAAGGGAGTATGAAATGTGAGGGAGTATAGCCTTCAATTTAATTACCTGGCCATGTATGCTCTTAATGTAGTATGGCAGATAGAGTTCATCGATATGTGGATAGATTGGATACGTATCTGGTCAAAGAATATACCATTGCTTCCTTGAACAAAGACATTGATATTACGAGAATGCAAGCTTTTGCACAGAAGTTGGAGGATCAGAGGCAAAGGAGAAGGACACAAGAGTTAGAAAGGGGGTAGGCCAAAAGGGCTAGATCTATGGGAGAACTTACACCATCCCAAGGTGAGCTTAGGCCTCGGTTTTATAATAGACCTCCTATGCCATCATCCACCTACTCTATAGCCAGTGCTCCAATACAACTTCAGTGGTCTAGGAAAATCAGTTTAGTCCAAGAGGTGAAGGGCAAGGCACCCCGACAGCGAAATATTCAGCAAGCCAGCAAATGATCCCTACGTAGCCTTGTATACAATGTGGAAGAAGTCATTTAGGTATATGTTTTGTGGGATAGACACTTGTTATTTGGTGTGGTGCGCCAGGGCACATGATAAGAGATTACCAGATGAGATGTTTGGGTGATAAAACACAACCTACTAGATCAGCTATTACATCAGCATCACTTGTTCATCCAATAGGGAGGGGTCAACAAGCACCTATGGGTCGGGGTAGAGGTGTTAGAGGGGTAGCTATCTCTAGCAAAGTCCAGAATTGCACTTTTGCCCAGGGGAGTCGGCAAAATTCACAAGCTTCACCTGATGTGGTTACAAGTATATTGTCCATCTTTTCACATAATGTATATGCATTAATTGACCCTAGTGCTACACTATCATACACTACCCCACTAGTTGCTGGGAAGCTTGAGAGAACACCCAAATTATTGAACAAACCATTTGAAGTGTCTACACCAAACGGTGAATATTTTATGGCTAGAAGGATTTATTATGAATGTGTAGTAACTGTTTGGTGATCATGACATATGGGCAGACCTTATTAAGCTAGAAATGGTGGAGTTTTATGTTATAATAGGCATGGATTGGTTAGCTTCTTGCTATACCACCGTAGATTGCCGAGCTAAGAAAGTGTACTTCAACTTTCCAAATTAGGCAGTTCTTGAATGGGAAGGCAATGTTGGGGCACCTAAGGGGAAGTATATCTCTTATTTTAAGGTTAGAAAGTTTATATATAAGGGGCATATATGTCATTTACTTAGAGTAAGGACATGGAGGAAGAATTGGCAACTCTTCAATCAGTTCCAGTAGTGAATGAATTCATTGATGTGTTCCTTGAAGAACTTCCAGGCTTACCTCCAGAATGAGAAGTAGATTTTAGTATTGACTTACTTCCCGGCACTCAACCTATTTCCATCCCTCTATATAGAATGGCCAAGCAGAATTGCATGAATTAAAATAGCAGCTAAAAGACTTATTGGAGAAGGGTTTTATAAGACCTAGTGCGTCCCCTTTGGGTGTACTAGTGTTATTTGCACGTAAAAAGGATGGAACCTTGAGAATCTGTATCGACTATCGAAAATTGAATATGGTGATAATTAAGAATAAATACCCCGTCCCCAGGATTGATGATTTATTTGATCAGTTATAGGGTTCCAAAAGCTTTTCAAAAATTGATTTGAGAACAAGTTATCACCAAGTGAGGATGAAAGAGAAAATATATCTATGACTGCTTTCAGAACATGCTATGGTCAGTTTGAATTTCTTGTTATGTCATTTAGGCTAATGAATACACTAGAAGTTTTTATGGATCATATGAATAGAATATTTAAGCCATTCTTGGATGTGTTCGTGATAATATTTATAGATGACATTTTGGTATATTCAAGATCAGAAGAGGAACACGCAAATAACTTGCGACAGGTGTTACAAGTTCTTCGTGATCGACAGTTGTATGCCATGTTTTCTAAATGTAAATTTTTGCTAAAATCAGTGGCATTCTTGGGTCATATTTAGTCTGATGTGGAAATAAGGGTTGATTCACAAAAGATAGACGCTGTGAAAGATTGTCCAAGATGAACAACACCCATGGAAGTTCGAAGCTTCCTAGGTTTGGCAGGTTATTACAGGAGGTTGGTTGAAGGTTTATTTTCTATTTTTGCACCTCTAACAAAGTTGACACATAAGGCAGCTAAGTTCCAATGGAATGATGCATGTGAAAAGAGCTTCCAGGAGCTTAAAAATAAGCTAACTTATGCACCTGTGCTAGTACTTCCAGAAGGCACCGAGGAGTATACAGTGTGTTGCGATGCTTCCGGAGTTGGCTTGGGTTGTGTACTGATGCAACATGGTAGGGCAATTGCTTATGCATATAAATACCTACGCCCACATGAGAAAAACTACCCAACTCATTATCTTGAGCTAGCAACGGTTGTGTTTGCTCTGAAAATATGGCGCCACTATTTGTATGGGTTTCACGTTGATATATATACTGATAATAAGAGTTTACAATACATCTTTAAGCAGAAAGATCTAAACTTAAGACAGTGGAGATTGCTAGAGCTATTAAAGGATTATAATGTTTCTAAAAAATACCATCCAGGGAAGGGAAATAATGCTGCAATACTATATCATCCAGAGAAGGAAAATGTGGTAGTCGATGCTCTGAGTCGTAAGACAATCATGAATACTGGTGACCAAGTTATGGTAAGTCAAGGATAACTAAGGATTTACGTCAGCTAGCCAGTTTGGTAGTTTGCGTTCTTCCAACTCCAAATAAAAGGTTATTATGTATAATGCCGTGGAGTCTTCATTGCTAATGTAGGTGAAAGAAAAGCAGTTCGAGGATCCTGTTCTACAACATTTTAAGGAAAATATAAGTCAGGTATGATGAAGGACTTTGACCTTACACAAAATGGAGTACTTTATTACCAGAATAGATTATGTTTGCCTTATATTAATGGACTAAGGAAAAGGATAATAGAAGAAGCCATCATTCCCGATATTCCATCCATCCAGGATCAACTACAATGTACCATGACCTGAAGGGAACGTTTTGGTGGGGAGGCATGAAAAAGGACCTTGCAGAATTTGTGGATCAATGTCGAAATTGCCAACCAGTGAAAGTAGAACATTTAAATCTAGGAGGTTATATGCAATGTATAGGGCTTCCAACATGTAAGTGAGATATAATCAATATGGATTTTGTTATTGGTTTGCCTCACTTATTTCAAAAGTTTGACTCTATATAGGTAATAGTTGATAGACTCACAAAAGTCAGCTCACTTCTTGCCAGTCAGAAGTAATTCTATAGCTGAAGAGTATGCCAAGTTATAACTCAAAGAGATAGTCAGGCTACATGAAGTCCCAATCTCCAGTATATCTGACCGATGAGCTCAATTCACTGCAAAGTTTTGGAAGTCCTTCCAAAGAAGTTTAGGGATACAAGTGAATTTGAGTACAACATTTCACCCTCAAACAGACGGTCAAACAGAATGCACCATTCTGACACTTGAAGATATGTTGCAAGCTTGTGCATTGGACTTCAAAGTTAATTGGGTGGACCATTTGCCACTTATTGAATCTGCCTATAATAATAGCTACCACGTGAGTATCAAGATGGCACCTTATGAAGCTTTGTATGGAAGGAAATGTAGGACGCAAATTGGATGGCTTGAAGTGGGTGAAACCACCTTACTTGGGCCAAATCTAGTACAATAAGCCATGGAAAAAGTTAAGGTAATACAACAGCAGCTAGAAATAGCCCAAAGTCATCACAAATCATATGCGGATGCTAGAAGGATAGGACTGGAATTTTCAATAGGGTATTGGGCATTTTTGAAGGTATCTCCAATGAAAGAGGTTATGAGATTTTGTAAGAAAGGAAAATTGAGCCCACATTACAAAGGGCCATAACAAATTATTAAAAGGTTCAGGCAGGTTGCATATGAACTAGAGCTACCCCAGGAACTTTCAATGGTTCAGCCAGGTTTTCATATCTCAATGCTTCGAAAATGCATAGGTGACCCATCTCGTATAACTCCTATTGAGGATGTGTAGGTTACAGGAGATCTCGCATATGAAGAGGTACCTATTGTTATTCTAGATCTGCAAGTTAAGAAGCTAAGGAATAAAGAAATAGCTTCAGTAAAATTACTTTGGAGAAACCATCATGTAGAAGAAATAACATGGGAGGCCGAGGATGTGATGAAATAAAAATACCCTTACTTATTTGAAGCTATAGAGGAAGTCCAACATCCAGAATTGGGTGCCATAATAGGTATGTGTGATTGAATACTAACTGTGTTGTCAAAAGTTTGTGTAAGTAAAGGTTTAAACTTAGTTAAGCTATCCAATTGTGCTAACATTCGACGACGAATGTTCCTAAGGAGGAGAGGATGTAACACCCCACATCATACAATACTAGTACTATGAAAATGAACCATGATATGGTTTGGTCAAATTAGAGGCCAATTTTTAAAAGTGCTTGAATCTCATGTTATAAGGTGAAATGTGCGTCTAACGATTAAGAGGGTTGAGTGTATACATGTTTTGTGTCAAATCAAGGAGGTCATGGCCCTAATGAAAGAGAGGGAATTGAGATGGTTGTAGGACTTAAGAAGCTAGCAGGTGAGACACCTATTTGCTTAGCTTAAATTTTCTAGTTAAATGGAGATAAGGCCCAATGTTGAATTTGTCCATGTCCGATTACAAATAAAGTTCGTGTTAAGGGTGTAACTTTAGCCCATGTTTTTGCATCATAAATAGTACTTCAATTAGTTGAAAATATATGGCTTAAATTGGAAAAGAAAGTCGGCCAAAGTAATCCTTTAAAAGGGGTTATAAGAAGTCCTTTTAACTCATTCTTAGACTTGAAAATTTTCAGCTTTCAGAAAAGTTCTTGCTTATTCTTTCTTTACTTTGTAAAGTAGCCAAAAGAAGCTTTTAGAATTCTTAAGGCGGCGATCAACCTTGATGGTAAAGGTAAGTGATTATAGTTATGTGTTTAGTATAGTTTTCTTAAGCAAGACAAGAGACTATGTTGGTTATGTCTATGCTGAAATTGTTGGACAACATGTGTTCCAAAAGTGGTTGTACATTTTTCTTGTTTATTTGGAAGCTTTTCTCATTTTTTTGGGTTGATTATGAAGCTAGACTACTGATATCAATGAGTATTGGTTCTATAATGATCTGTAAAGGCTGCTGCTAAGTTCTTGCGTGATATCGTAATTATGCTCATAATAGGAACTTATGGGCTGATTGATTGGGGACTATGGTCTCACATCCTTGACCTATTTTGAGTTATGTGTTTGAATTGTTTTAGGACTGTTTGTATGCATAAATATTATGGGAATAGTTTGGTTGAAGTTGGTAAAGTTTTGGAATCATCAACATCATATTGTAGCGAAGGAAGGTAACGTTATGCCGCCTATTTGTATGTTGCGTAGAATTATTATATCTTGTGCTTTGTGGGCTATTATAAGGCATTCATGGCACTAGAACAGGATGAACATGATATTTATATGATAATGTGTATTAGGAAATACGATTAGGGGCGGAAAGTTTGAAAGAATGCTCTCGGGTTTATAATTATATGCTTGCTGCCCATGTGTTATTTTTTATGAGATTGGGATGCCAAGATGTATCTTTTGCCTTCCAATACTAGTTTTATCACCTACTATATTATAGATAAATACTTGGATAAGGGAAGGTTATCTCGAGATAATAGCGAGGTCATACAACGAGGTATGTAAGGCTACTTGATTTAATATTATTTGGTAGGAAACATAGATCTCTCCTTGGCACATAAAGGCACTTACGAACTCCGACACAACTATTAACCATGTCTCAACTCTTTCACATGTTCATATGCTCCCATACAAAGTCACCTTTAAATCTGCATACATACTTCGATACCATGATACACGAATTCGTTCTACTAAATAAAGTTCATGTGTTGTTCTACCTCTTATACATTTCATTATTTGTGTAACTTACTCCTTTCATTGTGGTGTTGTCATTTGTGATTATTTACATGTCATATGTTGTTTCTACAACCCTACAGCTCCAATATTACGACCACCAAAAGAATCATCTCAATGGTAATTGAAAGATAAAGTAAAGTATATTGCTTATTGATGGGTGATAACTTGAGGGGTGGAAGAATCACCTAGCCAGGGTCGATCCTATCACGGGGGATAGCCTGAAGGGTTAAAGGAAAAGCCTAGCAAGGGCCGATCCCGATATAGATTTACCACTGGTCAGCTGGTCATTTGTATTAAATGTTGTGCATAGATTATATAGTAAAGATAAAGTAATAAAAAGAACATAAAGTACATGACCCCACAGTACAACTAAAGTTGGTCTCTTATCCTACACTAGTGCATAGTTTCATTTGAGCTGTTACTTTTTATATAGTATCTCCTGCCTTACATATTCAGTACATTATTTCACACTAAAGTCCCTTATAGGGGACCTGTATTTCATGCTATAGGTACAAGTGCTAGTAGATCTCCCTAGTAAGAGTACAAGATATCCAACTGTTGTTACCAAGCTCCAGGTTGCTTCGGAGTTTTGTGTATTTCTAGAGCTTATATTTTTTTATTGTATAGTTAGTCAAGGAACGGCTTGTCCCAACCTTTATCATATACTTTTCCTTATCAAGAGTCTTTGTAGACTATGTAAATTAAAGTGTGGTCATGTCTTGTACTTTAAACACCGTGACCCTAACAGCTTAGCCATACGCATTTCCTTTTTAGCTTGTTATCACTGTTTATTTTCTTGAAGGCATGTCAAATGTAGAAATCCCTTATAATATGTATAGAAAGTGCATGGATAGAGGTTGGTTCTCCAGGGCCTCATCGGTAATGGGTGCTAATCCTCCCTAACGGTATTTTGGTCGTGACACTTAAAATGCCTATTGGTTATCAACATTCCAGATTTCAATAGTTCGAGGGCAAAAGAAATCAAAAGAGATATGTTGCATATTTTCTGGAGACATGTAACAATGCTGGGACATATGAAGACTATCTTGTTAAGCAGTACATCCACTCTGTCAAAGGAAATGCCTTTGACTGGTACACAGATCTTGAGCCTCATTCCATTGACAGTTGGGAGAAACTAGAGCATGAGTTTCTTAATGGCTTCTATAGCACATTAGCTATTAATGAGCATGGTCTCAGAAACACTCTCCAAAGAAAGAATGAACCAGTCATCGAATTTATAAATTAATGGAGGAACGAGAGATGAAATTGCAAAAATAGACTTACTAAAGCTTATTCCATTGAAATGTGTATCCAAGGAACTCAGCAGGGGCTTCTCTATCTCTTGCAATGAATCAAGCCAAAGTCCTTCAAAGATTTAGCTACTCACGCTCAAAATATGGAATTAAGCATGTCTTCTGCAGTAAAGGATATGATACTTTTCCATGATCCTCACAAAGGAAAGAATAAGCAAGAACAGAAGAAATGGAGAAAATTTCTGCTCAAAAATTGCAACAAGGAATCCATGAATTCCAATGCATCACCCATGAAGTTCACTACAAAGGAAAGTAGGAAGAAAAGTTTGAAGATAACTTTTCAAGGGCGTCTATATCGAAAGTTGACTTTAAAGGAGATGCAAGAAAAAGAATACCCTTTTCTGGATTCTGGTGTTTTTTAAATATTTGATGAATAGGTTGGACTTAAGCTCATCAAGTTACTAGAGATGAAATGGATCGATGGAGCTGGAAAGACTGATTATCAAAACTATTGCAAATATCATAAACTTTTGGGTCATTCTCTCGAAATGTGTTTTATCTTCAAGGATAAAGTTAAGTGATTGTCTAGGGAAGAGAAGATTGTCCTTGATGATAAGAAAACTAGTTCTAACAAAATCTCTATCACTTTTGTCTTTCTTGACCTAATCCAAATATATATTCCTGAAAAAAGAAAAGTCATTAGAGCCAAATAAAATCCTAACTGATAGAGATAATGATGAAGGTTGGATTCTCCTGACTAGGTAAAGACATAACAAGACAAGTTCATGAAGGGAATCATTAAGCAACAGACAAGAGGAAGGATGGTGAGGAGACCAAAGATGCAAAAGTTAGTCATACATCCAAAGAAAGCAAAAGTGGAAGTGCATCATTACTACAATGCACTACGTCCTGTGACTTTTGAAGAGTTCTTACCTAGTCGATTTCACACTTGAACTATCTAAGAAAACAAGGAGGAATCATGCTTTAACACTGATAAAGGAGAGACAGTAGGAGGAATCAAAACTATTGCAAATATCATAAACTTTTGGGTCATTCTCTCGAAATGTGTTTTATCTTCAAGGATAAAGTTAAGTGATTGTCTAGGGAAGAGAAGATTGTCCTTGATGATAAGAAAACTAGTTCTAACAAAATCTCTATCACTTTTGTCTTTCTTGACCTAATCCAAATATATATTCCTGAAAAAAGAAAAGTCATTAGAGCCAAATAAAATCCTAACTGATAGAGATAATGATGAAGGTTGGATTCTCCTGACTAGGTAAAGACATAACAAGACAAGTTCATGAAGGGAATCATTAAGCAACAGACAAGAGGAAGGATGGTGAGGAGACCAAAGATGCAAAAGTTAGTCATACATCCAAAGAAAGCAAAAGTGGAAGTGCATCATTACTACAATGCACTACGTCCTGTGACTTTTGAAGAGTTCTTACCTAGTCGATTTCACACTTGAACTATCTAAGAAAACAAGGAGGAATCATGCTTTAACAATGATAAAGGAGAGACAGTAGGTGAAACTTCATCAAAGATGTCTCTAATGAATAAAGAAGAGGCAATGGGTGTAAATTTATCAAAATCGTCTCCCTTATCTTCTAAGAAGCCTATAGAAGCCTCTCCTCATGAAGTACATATATATGATACAAAAATCACATTTACAAAGGATAATATCTTATTCAGTGAAAAACTATGTAATCGTCTTTTTACATGGTAGGTCATGTGCGAAAGAAAAGGATAAATAGAATCTTGATTGATGAAGGATCTGGAATTAACATTCTTCCCATGCAAACATTGAAAGAACTGGGCATCATGTCTAAGGAACTTAATGAAAGTCATCTGATGATTTAAGGATTCAATCAAGGGGTGCAGAGGCCTATAGGCTCCATCAAGTTAGAAATCCATATTGGTGATTTTTGATCTATTACATGGATGCATGTGATTGATGCAAAGAATTCATATAATATATTGCTTGGTAGGCCTCGGGTACATAAGAACAAAATTATCTCATCCTCCTACTATCAATGTTTGAAGTATCTTCAAGATGGAATTGAAAGGAAAATAACTACTGACGATAATCCTTTATTGAAGTAGAGTAAAACTTTGTTGATTCAAAATTCTACCTGAAGAATTATATTTTGAAGTAAGCAAAATTTTACGATGACAAATCAACCAAGTTCAACACACCTGCTAGGAAAAGAACTAATGCAATTGTTGGAAAGGTCAAGCCCTATATTAGGGAGATGGATTCCTATCCAGATAAAGGGAAGATAATGTCCTAAAAAATGAAGCCAACTTTTGTACCTCACTATGTTCTGAAGGTAAAGAAAGAGGCAGG
Source organism: Solanum ossicruentum (assembly GCA_025774065.1). NCBI lineage: Eukaryota > Viridiplantae > Streptophyta > Magnoliopsida > Solanales > Solanaceae > Solanum > Solanum ossicruentum. Next base: position 2,009 of record JAOTQR010077533.1, on the reverse strand, counting down.
TCAATCATCTAATATTCAAGGAAATGCACTAAGAGGGATACTCTTCCTATCAAACGTATTGATACAATCAACTTGTCTTCAAAGCTGCTGGGAGAGTTTGTGGCTCAAAATCCACCTTAAGATATGTCACTCCCTATAAAGCTTACAAAGGGCTTTAATAGAAATGCTTACAAGTTACTTGCAAAGGTTGGATACAACCCTAATGAGCTATGTAATTAGGGAAACTCCCATTAGATGATATCACCTGGAAAACATGTGAAGATTTGGGCTATGGAAAACCACCTCCAATCTGTATCTCCATAATAAGAGCAAGTCATAGGCTTATTTGTGAATTTGTGAGAGGAAAATGCAGTAAAGGCATTTATCTACAGGTTGAAGTTCCCCATGAAGGACTAAGTTCACATACCAACAATAAATTTAAAAAATAGTTTGTTGTTATTCACATAACATTTTAAATTGGTATGTGATAAACTAGATAAATCATACCCCTACCATAGGCAATTTCCAAACTTATGCAACCTTATAAACCTCCCTCTACACTCTATAAGGACTCACAATCATCAACTCAATTATCAATCTTAAATACACCTAACCCAATTGATACCATTATCACCATCTCCCCCTTGGGAGATAACCTCAACTCTATCGTCTTCTCACCCAAAACTTCCAACTCTAATAAGGCAGAAATCAAGGACTTTGCTAATCTAGTCCTCTTAATCCAAGAAGATTTGCAACAATCAAGAACACTATACTACCATTCTCTACTTCCCTCAACCTACTTCCAGTCTAACCAACTGATGGACTCCACTGGTCTCCTCCATGCCACCATCAACAACACATGCTAGGCTACCTAGAGCACCGATCGCAAAATTAGCATTACCAGGGAACAATAATGCACACTCATTCATAATCCTTAAAGAATCCTAACCACCTTCTTACTATCCATAATGCACACCTATCATATTTAACAAACAACTTCTCATCCTCCAAGACTTGCAACACTATCCCCAAATGATTCAGAAGCTCTAAACAAATCAATATCTCATCACTAGAGACTACCACAAAAATATCAAGGTAGGGTTTTAAGACCCTTTGCAAGAAACTCACAAACACCATCAGCACATAAGTCAACCAAACAACTCCATTAATACGAATAATGCTCACTCCTAGTCCGAAATGACACTTAGGTATATCATCTACTTTCATCCTCACTTAGGGAAACAACCCATATCAAAGATCAATCTTAGAGAAGTGACTAACACATTGTAGTTGAACAAATAGATCGACCATCCTCAATAATTATATTACAACCTTATGGATTCTACACTCATTGGAAGCATGCGATGCAAGTAGCCAAACCACTTCAAGATGTCCAATCTATCAAAATGAGTTCAACCAAGTGTCATGCCCTAAAGTCCCGTTAGGGCGGACTGGCACCCATTGCCGATAAGGCTCGAGAGAACCAACATTTGTCTATGCATTTTCTATACATACTATGAGGGGTTTCTATGTTTGACATGCCTTTAATAAGACAAAAAGTGATAACAAGCCAAAAGTAAATGCATATGACTAGGCCGTTAGAGCCCAGTGTCTATTGTACGAGACATGACTTCACTTTGCTTTACATAGTCTACAAAGCCTCTAAATAAAGAAAAACACCTTATAAGGGTCGGGACAGGCCCTGCCTCAACAAGCTGTACAATAAAAACATGTAAGCTCTAGACATATACAAGCCTCGAAGCAACCTGTAGCTTGGAGACAACAGCTGAATGTCCTGTACTCCTACTTGGGAGATCTACTAGCACCTGTACCTGCAACATGAAATGCAGGTCCCCCTAAGGGATGTTAGTATGACATAATGTACTAAGTATGTAACGTAAGATACACTGTATATCAAGTAACAACTCAAATGGAACTGTACGCTGGTGTAACATAAGAGACCACCTTTAATTGTACTGTGGGATCATGTACTTTATGTTCTTTATATTATTTTACCTTTACTGTAAAAT
>JAOTQR010077531.1:0-12094 GCA_025774065.1 Solanum ossicruentum | reverse complement strand
TCAGAAAAAAAATCTTTTATGTTCCTTCTAGATGAAAGAAACACAAAAAGTACATATATATATATATATATATATATATATATATATATATAGATATAATAAAGGATACATAAGCTAGCTTAACATGCACAAGAAATGTGGCTCAAGATCAATATGAGACAATGCATAAGACAACACATGTGATAAAAACATAACATGAGATCATAAGCTTGTGGAATAGACAATAACCGACAGTAAGACCATGTGAGCTACTACATAGAATCCAATGAACTCTTTCCATTGGGAAAAGACCAATTCACTCCTTCCAATGGGAAAAGGGGAATCTACATGTCAAGGTACATACTCTAAAGTAAGTAAGTTTGCAACTACATCTTTCATAACCTTTGGACCTATGTGGATCCACTAGCCTAGCCTACAAGACTTTTATAGTGGACATAGTTAGGGACATTGAGATTTAACTTCAAGGGATCACGCCTCAACTAACGGAATAAGTCCTAATCTCTTGTCCTCTCGGTACTAAGTCATGCCACGAATCTTTGAAACATACTCTTAGAATCATATTTAGCAATTGTTGGAGTAGCTTAAACTTAGGAATATTTTGTTAAACATATTTTAGGGCAATTAAAATTATGTTCATATCTTCAATAAACTTTATTTTGAAGTTTTTCATTGATGCCCTATTCATAATCATAAATCATAGGAAACTTTCATGAAAACAAGGTGGACTTAACTTTTAGTACAGAACAATCATAAAACACATGAGTCATGTGACTACATTTATTTATTATTAATATAGGGACCATCTTAAAAGAACTATATTTGTTGGACTTAGGTGAAAAAACACTAAAAAGTGCCTGAAAATATGCCTCGAAAGTGCCTGGAATCATAATTTCCAAATATCTCAAAGTTCATGCGTGATATCCAAAATTCGACTTTATATTCTTGTTTAAGGGGTAAAATTGAGTGAGAAATGGGTCTAACCCCGATTTTAGAACAAAAAAATTACAATTTCATTTTCCCAAATGTACGATTTCTAGTGAGGTTTTCGAGCCCCTGGCATGACCCGCCAAGGGCGCTCTCAGTATAAGTTTATCCCAATTTTTCAAGTTCGGTCCAAGGCTTTTAGGTCTTGGGAATAAGTGTTCCCATGTGTGAAAACACCTATACTTAGCCTTATTTCACCCTCATAGCATTCAAGACATTCCCAAATATTCACTCAACCACTTAGCCAATATTTCATCTCCAATTTCAAGTCTCTAAAACTCATCTGGATCTTACGGTTCTCAATCAAGCTTCAAGTCTCCATCTCCAATCTTCTTCAAGGATTCGCCAAAGTCAAGGTATGTGGGTTTCTTTCATGGGTTACTTCTACATATGATACCTTAGCTCTCTTTTGCCTAAAATTGCATGATTTAAAGTTGATTTACACATGGATCTTATCTATTACGAATTTCACTGCACATTATGTTGGGGTTTCATGAAATGATAGTTGTTTTAGCATGTTTTGAGTTATGAATTTATGATCTATTGTGAGGTTTGATAAAGGATTTTCATGTATATGACTTGAGGGTGTTACCAAGTATCTATTGATGATTTTACATTAAATTTTCTAACATGATTTCACTCTAGAATTTCATGGTTTTACACTAGCACTGCACACCCACCAAATGTTTTATAAAATGTCCGAATTATTATTTCTTGAGGAATTAAAGGTCCAATGCATGTCTTATGAGTTGAATGACAATATGATGATGAAAAGAATGTATGTATATGATAGTATCTTTATAGTGTTGGGAATTGACCAAGCCTCACTCTGGGGGTTGTACGTCTGGGTAACCTTGTTGAGGGGTTTGTACCTCGATCGCCTCACTCAGTAGGTGGTTGGACTATGTATCCATGTTGGGAGTTTGTACCTTTATAACTATGTTGGGGGGTTTGTACTCCATCAACCATGTTGGGGGGTTTGTACCTCATAAACTATGTTGGGGGGTTGTACCTCATCAACCTATTGAGGGGTTCGTACCTCGGAGCCCGCTTGGTCATCCTCCTCCATGTGGCTAGTACGACTCCTTTTAAGCACTTTGGCGAGTCCTTCATTTCGGGGATGATGCTTATGACATCATGATATATTCTAAGACTATCTTTCTTGTATGTACATGTTGAATATGAGGAGAGACCGATTGCTTATCTTGGCCCCCGCTCTTATCTATGTAGTAAAGGTGTTGTTGGACATGTCATGTGTAATGTTCTAAGCTTTGATTCTCCCTTGATTCTTGATGTTTATGATATGAAAGTTATCCCTTAGCCCCATTGTCCCTATTTTACTCTATTATTATTGTATTTTATTACTTTCACGACCAATAAAGTGCAATGATATGTTAAGAGGTTTGCTTGGGGTCCCTTCGGGTTCCCCATGCACCGTGTCACGTTTAGTCCCTAGGCTTGGGTCGTGATAAACTTGGTATCATAGAACTAGATTGTTAGATCCTCGGAGTAAAATGCACCACGTCAACTAGAGTCTTGTTCATGGTTGTGTTGTGCACCATAACTTGGACAAGAAGCTCTAAGGGTTTTAGGAAACGTGTCCCTTCTTCTTACCCTATCTCATGCTATAGAAGTTGAGGTAAGGTTTTCAACAAATGATTGTCATTTAGCTAGATCATGCCTAATACGAAGGGAAGAAGAGCCTGCACCCCCAAGGAGCAGCCAGCTAATGGAGAGCTTCGGGATACTCTTACTTTGCTTGCACAAGTTGTGGATAATCAAGCCAACCAAGGAGCCCAAGCCCCTCTTGCTCCTACACTGGCATCTAAGGTGAGATACATCATGTGGATGAATCCCTCAGAATTCAATGGTTCAAAGGTGAATGAGGACCCTCAAGAATTCATTGATGAGGTTTACAAGATTTTGACTATATTGGTGTGAGGTTGGAGGATAAGGCGGAGTTGGTGGCCTACCAACTAAAAGGGGTAGCACAAATTTGGTATGATCAATAGAAAGAGGAGAAGGGGATCAACAATGTGGTATTTCGGGAGGAGTTCATGGTGGCTTTTCTTAATCGGTATTTCCCTCTTGAGCTTAGGGAAGCCAAATTGGTGGAATTTATGAATTTGAGACAAGTGTCTATGAGTGTGAGGGAGTATACCCTCAAGTTTAACCAACTTTCAAACTATGCTCCACACGTGGTGGCCGACTAAAGATCTAGGATGAAGAAATTTGTGATGGGTGTTTCTGACATTGTGAGTGAGGAGTATCGGTTTACCATGTTGATTAGTCACAAGGACTTGTCTCGTTTGATTCCTATGCCTAACAAATAGAGGAGGAAAAGTTAAGGAAGAGAAGGAGTCATGAGGCCAAGTGGCCTATTTTGAGGGGAAGTTCAAAAGTCGAAAGGGTGGCTGGTTTCATCAGGGCCAACGGTTTTCTCATGTATTTCAAAAGAAGTTTTTAATGATTTTCCAAGGGACCAAGGTGTTGGGGATGTGGTTCCTAATGGTGGGTGTCCAAAATGTTGTAAGGGTCATAGTGGCTCGTGCTTCAGGGACACTAATATGTGTCATGTGTAATGTTATGAGATTTGACTATCTCTTGACTCTTGATGTTTATGATTTGAAAGTTGTCTCTTAGCCCCATTTTCCCTATTTTGCTCTATTGTTGTTATATTTTATTACTTTCGCGACTAAGTATGTGTAATGATATGTTAAGAGGCTTGCTTGGGGTCCTTTTGGGTTCCCCATGTGTCGTGTCACGTCTAGGCCCTAGGCTTGGGTTGTGACATTAGGTTTCCTTTTCTATTTCCTTTCAAGAGGAGTTTCTTTTGATAGAGTCTAAATTCTTGCTTACAGTGACTGCGATAGGAAATAGGAAACTAGTAAAAAGTATCAGCCTAGAGCGATTATATCCCAAGACACGTTAAATAGCCCAACTCAGTGTGCAAAAGATCATGTACAATGGCCTGTCTACTCTACAAGCTTCTCACTTTCGTAAGCTTTGGAATGAGATGTTGATTTTGACCAGTTGATTTCTTAGATTTTCAGTCAACTTGAGATAATTTTCTTCAAAAACGAGAAGTAGTTAGTTTATTAGCTATCAAATCAACTAATTTTCTACGTGAATCCTTATGAACAAAGGTAATACTGTAAACAGATTAATTTATGAATGTAATCGAGGTGGAGTACTAGTGAGCAATTTTTGTGATGTTTGCTTTTGTTGAGAAATAATACAATTAACTTTTGTGAGCAGTTTAAAATGATTAGAAATAATATTTTTGATAGCAGTTTAAAATGATTAGAAATAATATTTTATTATTATCTACCCAACACACGTGGGTATGCATACTAGTGACTAATAAATAAAAGTGATCAAAGATCATCTAAAGATCTCTTCTGACAGATAAAAGTCATATGCTAACTTTGAAAGACTTTCCAAACAGACCATTATTAGTTTGTCTTCCAGTACTTTCTATTGGAGCTTCTCGATAAGATTAATATAGTTGAGAAAGGAAGGGTTGCGGTGCTACCAAGTTGAACTTGAACTTGCATAAGTCCACTTCTCTTTTGCTCTTGAGAGTGATTGGTCGCTTGGGTCTTTAATTTGCTCTTATGAAGTCCCAGGATTAGAAATGATTGATTTTATTAGTTTGATTTGAATATCAATCATGATGCTTCTTGGATCCTCTTTTTCTTTCTTAATTTGTTTGTTTGCTGGGTTTTTAAGAAGGTGTTTCCTTTATGTTCCCTGTATTGTGATGTTTTTCCCCAACTCAGCCTTTTATGTTGGTTCACTAATTTCTCTTTGGAACTTTTATGTTTGTCTGTTTGCACAAGTTTAGCAAATTTCAAGGGATATATAGTTGTTCTCTCTTTTAGTACTCAGCTTCTATGGAGGTAATTAGCTACTAAAAAGTGTTTGTCATGTCATTTTTTCAACAGACATAATAAAATGTCTAACATCAATATTGACGGAATTTTGAAGGAGCTCCCACATGATGATCATATCCCCAAAACAAAGATTGTATTCACTCTAGGGCCTGTGTCTCAGACTATGCGAATGCTAGAGAAGCTTCTTTGTGCCAGGATGATTATTGCCAGGTTTAACTTTTCCCATGGGACACATGAGTACTATCAGGAGACCTTGAAAAATCTAAAAATTGCTATGCAACAATACTCAGATCCTCTGTGCTGTCATGCTTGATACTAAGGTTTGAATGATAGGCATGTGTGTTTTGCAATTTCTCATTTGTGCTTCTATAACTTGCTATTTTTTTAATAAGATTCACCAATGATAGAAACATGAAATTGGATTAACACTGTGAAGTATTGTCCGCTCTTGGGCCTAGTCCATCATGAATTTGTCCTTTTGGGCTCACCCCAAAGACGCCTCACAGTATATAGACCAGTCCCCAGCATCTCTCCTGTGTTTTGCTGATGTGGGACATATTATCTCAGATGGGTTGTTACATACACCCCCTCTATTGACTCAGCGTCCTCGCTAAGGTTTGCCTAGACTCAGCACTGAGGTTTGAACCTCCTCATCGGAATTTGCCTAAACTCAGTTGAACTCTAGCCCCACATCGATAAGGCTAACACAAGAGTGGCTATGATATCATCTATAATGACCTGGCTCAACATTGTAAAGTATTGTTCGCTCTTGCGCCTAGGCCATCACGGATTTGTCCCTTTGAGATCACCCCAAAAGGCACCTCATAGTATATAGACCAATCCTTTACTTATATAACCAGCATCGCTCCTACATTTTGCCGATGTGGGACATCTCATCTCAAGTTGGGTTATTACATACACCCCCTCTATGGACTTAGCATCCTCACTGAGGTTTGCCTACACTCAAAATTAAGATTTTCCCAGCCTCATCGGGATTTGCCTAAACTCAGTTGAACTCTAGCCCCATATCGACTAGGAAAACACTAGCCCAACATCATCAAAGCTGACATAGGAGTGGCTCTGATACCATCTGTAATGACCTGTCCCAACATTGTGAAGTATTTTCTGCTCTTGGACTAGCCCATCACATATTTGTCTCTTTGGGATCACCCCAAAAGGCTCCTCACAATATATAGACCAGTCCTTTACTTATATACCCATCATCTTGTGAGACCCCATATTTCTCGTCTTCAATATATATAGGGTGACATGTTATATAAGTAATATATGATTTTGGATGGGACCTAAGGATAATAAGGCTTCCAATAGGTGTTAATATCAAGGACTTAAAGTTTTAAGATAAAGGAATCCCCTAAGACATTTGATAATAAAGAAATGACCCGAGTGTCACCATGCCTTTTTTGGATGGTTTAAATTAAGTTTCACTTATCGGATGGGGCTAAAAGTGTATAACATGCTAGAAATGGATTTTCAAAGGTTATTTCAATAGCAAAAAGGTCATTCATTAAACTTTGGAATCAAGAAAGTTGCCAGATAAAGCTTGGCCAAATTTACCGTAAGTTTCTTTAAGAAATCCTTCTTAAATTTGGGTCAAATGTATCAGGCCATATCTCCCAAACTATAAGAAGTTAGAAGGACCATGACCAATGAAATTGAAGATCAACGAGTCTAGCTTGCAACGAACAAAACCTCACATCAAACCGACCTAATAATAAAAAGGTTATGACTATTTTACTGGGACTGCCCAAGAAGGAAACTGGATCATGGACCGGGTCGGGTCGACCCACATATAGGTCGGCTAATTTGAGCTTTTTAAAGCTCAAATCATTCCATGTTCGTCCCAAAACAGTGAATAAACTGAAGATAAAGTTCTCGCAATGTCTCCAAGTAATTTAGGTGAGTTCTTCGCATTCTTACCGTTATAATTCGTCCTTGTGCCTAGAAATGTGTGCCTTACGCTTTGCAATTGTTTTCCCTCCTATTGGCTATATTTGGGGCTGCTTTGGGGCTGTAAAAAAATAATTTTCTTGCTGATTATTGTTGGTTTATATATGGTGTGGTTAGGTAATAATTTTGGAGCTCCTTTGTGATCATTTGCGTAAAGTTCTATCGGTGTTTCCTCGCGTAAATACTGTATGGCGAGTCTGGTCATTAATGCTTAATTCTGGACTATTTATAGGTATGCTTAAGTTATGTATATATAGTCATTGGGAAGACTAGGATGTAAGGAACAACTCTCATGAAGAGTCTTTGGGCCATTGGACGTCCATTGGAAAGATACATTAAGGCTAAACTCCATCCCTCCTTTTAGCACGAAATCTGGGAAGTTTCCCAAAATGTCAAATGTGATATCTTACTATTTTGTTTCTAGAAAGACCTTCTGTGGAAGGCATTGGGATTGCAGCTGAGTTATTTTCATGATGGTATTAGGTTAACATTCCATTTGTTCGCTTAAACGGGACATTCAATATTTATATAGCATTTTGTCGGGTTTCCTAGCTACCTATCCATTTGCTCGAGGCATTTCCCCTTGTGGTGTAGTGTCGTCAAAATAAATGTATATTATGATGGTGATATTGTATTTTGAATTAGTCCTCCTTCCATACAAAAACATAATTGAAGCACTTAACAAGTGACGAGTTGATTTTCGATAACCTCTAACGTAATGTTGCTATTTAAATTACTAATTCACGTGATTCCATTTAAATATATTGTTTTACTAATTGAAATGGGACCACATATAAGCATTATGTAAAGCACCTTTATGAACATTTTGAGAGTTAAGGCTCATTCTAAATGTTGAGTGAAGTTTTCAAACTTTTTCAAAAGACATGTAAGATCCCTTGAGTCGTGTGTACATACTACGACGATGATTATGTTTTTATGAGGATAAGTATACCAATGAGCCAAGATTAGCTAAAGTTACGTTATGGCCCATGATGTGCATTCAATATTCATATAATACATGGTAGGTTATGCATGGACTCCAAGCTATAATTGGAGGTATGGGGCCTATTTGCCCAAATGATTATGTATATATGTATATGGTACATATGGCAACAGGTTGGCAAATATGATATCGGTTCGCTACCGGAAAGGACCACCATTGCTAGCATTTGGTTGGGTATGTCATGCATTTGCATCTATATATATGTAATCATGACATGCGTTACTCAAGCATACCATGCATATTTGTTCAGTAGGAGGTGGATTATTGGCCATTAATGTTACTTGACTTTCTGGTTACAGGTGATATTTCTATTACCTTTTTTATTGTTATTATCTATGATTTCACTTTTTGCCTTACATACTAATACATGTTTATTCGTACTGACGTCTTATTGCCTGGGGACGCAATATTTTATTTCGTGCATGCAAGTTCAGATAGGGACTCTGATCGCCCACTCCACAAGGATCCCAGTTCAACTGTGAGTTGGAAAGCTCCACCTCTTCGTAGAGCTTTCACTGGATGCTTACTTTTTTTTGTACAGTTGGGTATAGTCGGGGCCCTGTCCCAACAGTATTAGTGGTTCTCTTAGAGGCTATTGTGGATACATTATTTTAGGTTGGTTCTCTTTTGCCTTTCAATCTCCAGTATAGGATTGAAATGTATATATAGTGTGTGTATGTACCTCTGTTGTTACAGCCTTGTCGGCTAGCTAGTACTTTATCATTTTGGTTTACCTATCTTGCTGTACATGATTTGTTGTCGACTAAGTCATGACCTAAATGGTCCAGGCTTAGCTTTTTCAAATGTTATGCTGCTCGATTTTCCTTCTGAGCCCTAGTGTAATTAACTAGCATATTTAGTGGCTTACTCGGCCAATAACGGTATCGAGTGTCAGTCCTCCCCCCCCTCTCATCGCTTTTTGGGGCGTGACACATCTCTCATGTGTTTTGCCGATGTGGGACATCTCATCTCAAGATGGATTGTTACACTTAATGTAACACCTGGTAAAATTACCAAAATATCCCTAGAATAGAGACGTGCATGTAATGCATTTTCTGATGCTTGGATGGGAAATTCGAGATCAGATTTGCGATTAGTACAGAAAATCGAGTCAGAAAATGGTCTCGACCCAATTTAAGAGCAACCAGGTCAAAGAATAACTTTATCAAAATTGACCAAAAATAGTAACGGTATGCGACAGGGCCGCAACGTGGACCTAAAACAGTGAGGGTATGCGATAGCTCCACGACGCGGACCCATCGCAGACCCATACTTATATATTTTCTTAATTTTTTGACTAGATTGAATTTTTAAAATTTCAGAGGTGCGCGACAGGTCCACGATCTCGTCCTGTTCCACCAAAGTTTAAAATTTTAAATCTTTTGAGGGGCATTCTCAACTTTTCCCAACCCTTCCTAAACTTGAAACATGACCTCTTTAGGTCGTTTCGATGAGTAATTAGGGTCAAAAACCCCCATACTAAGTCCTTCTTCACATGAAAGTTAGGACTTGAAAGAGAAGAAAGAAGAACGTGAGATTGGAGAATTCAAGGAGAATTCTTGATGGGTGATTTGAAGAGCTTCATTCCCGGTAAGTAAGGCTAAACAAAAACATGGAATTGTTCTTCCATGTGCCCCATAGATAGTCTTGGATGAGAGTTGAAGGTTCTTGAGTCTACATGCACAATTCTTGACTATTTTCTTGAGAAATCATATTTACGACATGTATTTTCGTACGTTGATGATCATCACAAACTTGTTTCTTGAATTGAATGTTTTACATGAATTATTGCATAAATCCTACTTATTATTTCTTAAAGATTGCATGAAAGAAGATAGGGATTGAGTCTAGAGCCTTGATTGAGAATGTAATTGTGATTGTAATTGTGATTGTGATTGAGATTGAGATGTGAGAATGATGATGAGTTGATAGAACTTGATAGTCCCATGAGTTTCCATAAATGAACTCTAATGATTTGTCTATTTGATTGTTCCATAATGATTGTTCTTAACCTTGAGCTATTGATTGAGATGTTGATTGATAAGATGATTAGAGTCTCTATGAGACTGATTGAAAGATTGTGCCTCTATGAGGCTGATTAAGAAGATTGGATTGAGAAAGTAGGATTGGATTGATTGTTTTATGAACCTTGAGTTATGGGAGGAGTATCGTGCACTGAAAATGTAAGAGTTAAACAAACTTGCACTCTTCAAACTACGTTGCCAAACGTAGGTGAGGATCCGAACCATCATATTATATTATGTTGAGGTCCCCTTTGATTAGAAGTCCCTAAAATCAATAGAGGACTTATAGAGATGTTGACTCCATTTGGACTTGTCCATGTGATTTCAATTCGTTCTCTGCCTGGCAATTACAGAACGGTTGTGGCAACATTAGCGTGATTTTTGTATAATCATTGGCTCATAAGTGATTATTGTCGGATAAGAGAAACTCCAGAAAGTTCCTACTTTGAGTACTCTTAGTCGAGATGAGATGAGATGAGATGTGATGAGATGAGTTGAGTTGAGTTCCTTTGAGATGACTCCCTCTGAGATGAGTGTGATTTGATTGATGAGTTGATTGGTTAATGGATCACTTGTCTACTCTATATTTTTTCTTTAGATGGATATTTGACATACTGATTGATTTCTATATTGAGTTGATATTGTTTCTATATTATTCTACCTATTTCGATTTCACTCAGCTATTTTACATACCAGTACATTCCAAGCACTGACGTCCCCTTTTGGACTACATCGTTTTATGATGTAAATACGCTGGACAGAGGTCATCAGTAGGCGAATCAGCATTCATCAGATTGGTGAGCCTCTCCTACTTCGGAGGATTCATTACATTATTTTTCATCATGCTTTAGAGTTAGAGTTGCTTGTCTTTTTATTTTGACTGAGATAGCCATGGATCTGTCATTGTCACCACTTAATAGTAATAGAGGCTTCATAGTCTAGAGTCAAATATTGGTGTTGGAACTTGTGAGCTAGTTTCTTTGTACTAGCCTTTCATTATATTATTATTTGAGACTAGATGATTAGATGTGCCCATTTATTCCTTATGTCTTCCGTTGATTTGTAGACTGTGTGAATGGATGAATGTGATGAGGCTAAGTGGTTCGCTTGGGGACTAGCAATAATCTCTGGGTGTCGGCCACGTCTTAGGTCCCCTCCCAGGGCGTGATACTTAATGACCTTTTTAGTGACGAAAACATATTATTAACTACAATTTTTTATAATTTCAATGACAAACAAGTTCATCATAAATATTATGTATTTAGGGACGGTAGTTTTTCTTGTGGTTAATAAAACTCTATTTTGTGACGAATCACTGAGCCGTCTCTATATACATTTAGTGACACATGATTTAAGTACGATTGATTGGTAAACTTTTTCTTCTCAATTTATTTTTTATGACGAAATATAAGTTTTACGTGAAAAAATTATTCGTCACTAATACTTGAATTTGTTATAGTGGCATGTCACCCCCTCAACAAGGTGATTGGGCATGTCACCCCCCAACAAAGTGTGGTCAACTTGCAACACTACAAATACTTTTTGTGAATTCAATACATACATTCAATATCATAAAGTCACTTGACTTATAAGCCATGTAGCAGTTTATCAATAACTTGAGAATCGTCAAGACATTTTATCAAACACTTGGTGGGTGTATAATGCTAGTTCAAAATCATGCAATTCAAGAGTGAAAAAATATGAGAAAACTCAATGTAAATCACCCCACTAACACATAGTAAAACCCTCATGTAAGATATCTTGAAATACATCATCAAATCTCATAATAGATCATAGTTTCATAGCCCAAAACATGCATATTCTCAGTAGACAAAACCAATTGATAGTATAAGTTTAAAGTAGATAGACATGCATAATCAATCAACATTTCATAAAACCCAATATAATATATAATCAAAATCCATAATAAGAGATACTGATAGATGATACAACTTGAAAACATGTAATCTATATATTATTAATAGGAAGATAGTATAGCCTAGGATTATGCCGCGGCATCCTAGGATTAAAACATGTGTAAGTTTTAGGACAAATGTCACACCCCTCCCTGGGGTCGTGACCAGTGCCCGATAAGAGCACGTAAACACTTACTAATTCAAATTCCCTTATAATCACAGCCTTGAATTCTACCAAAATTTCGGCAGAGTTTCCTCTGTTTTATTGACTAACCGCACCTGCAGCAGCTCCCAGAATACACA
>JAOTQR010077530.1:0-12095 GCA_025774065.1 Solanum ossicruentum | reverse complement strand
TATAAAGGGCTTCACTTGTACATGTTAAGACACACAAATAAATATATCTTCTATATTTTCTTTATATGTTTCAACACGATTAACATACTACCTGTACCAATTGTATTTAGTTATAATCACAGCCTGGAAGTGGAAACTCGACTTAGTGTATAAGATACTTAAATTGTATTCATGCTGGTTAACCCTGGTAAGTTAATAATCATGTGCTAAATCAAGAACAAACAAATAGGAAATAAGATAGTACTCTGTGCATAAGAAAAAGCAAAGCAGAAAGAACATCTCTAACTGATATCTATCTTAAGATATATATCATGAGGAATATGTGAGCATTTCAAAGAAAGTATGTTTAATCAGTTGACTAGTAAATAATATACCATTCGGAATATCTTTCAGTGCAGTTCCACGACCCTGCAAACAAGATGAATCATAAAATCAATTTCATAAACAATCACAAATTTGCAGCCCAGACCCAAATCATAAAAAGGGGGATAAAGACAACAAAGTTGCACTGGCGTCATGAACCTTTTCAATATAGATTTCCTTGGTGTTGTCTCTTTCAATAGATGCAACCAGCCTTTCAACAGTTTTACGTTGCCGTTGAGGGCGTTCAATTCTTGGAGTCAGAGGTGTTTTAGGCTCCAGTTCCTTCTTGTCCTCCACCTGCCTTTTCCTCTTCCGATCTTTCTTCTGAGCACCACCCTCAGATTTATCACTCTCTTTTGATCCTTTCTCAACTTCAGGCTCTTCACGCTTTTCTTTTTCCTCCTTCTGTATGTTGGCTACATCTTCAACCTTCTCTTTGTCTTTATCTGTTTCTTCAGCAGCTTCTTCTCCCATCACGTCAAACTTGGTTTCTTGCTTCTCTTCTGCCCCTTTGCTTTCCTGGTCAGCTTTCCTTTCTTCATCTGTGTTGCTTTCTTTCACGTCTTCTCTGCCTATATCCATGTTCTCAGTATCCTTTCCATCAGCTTCTTTGCTCAATTCTTCTACATCCTTTCCAGCATTCTTCTCTGTAAAGGCTTCGCTCTTATCTTCCGTCGCCACATTGTTGTCGGCAGATACCTTAGCTAATTCAGTGACTGTGTCCCCCTCCTCTCCCATAACTAAACTTCAACTCTAACAGGTCAAAACAAAACCCTTGAGCATACAGCAGAGGATAATCTGCATAAAACCATGTCAAGTCGTCAGCTCAAAGAATCCGTAGAATGGATGACCGAAACAGCAAGGGTTCATAGCAATTGGGAAGAATCAACGACCCTAAAAGAAAAAAAACAGAAATCAATATTTTTCTATCCCACTAGAATAAAACAGCCGATGAACAAAATTCATAATAAAAGTCCGAAAAAGAACCCTAAACTTCAAACCAAAAAAAAAACAATTTTTAAACCATAATCCAAATGCCCCAACATCAAGAATGTAAAATTTACAGCTAAATGTGCATGCTTACATGCAAATAATGCACCAAACATGTTGTCATTACCTCCAACTTTTCAGCACGAAATGAACCCTAAAAACAATCTTCCCATTTACAGAGCTTCAATCCCCAAAACAAGTTGCGGTCAGGAAAATCCTCTCCACATTATTCACTACATTAAATTGGCGATCAACCAAGACCGGCTCTGTGCCAAGAAGGTAACCTCCCCCAACCCCACCGCCAAAAACAAGCAGCTGACAAGCTAAATTCACAATTAAAATTCAAGAAAGAACCCTAAGTTACAAAAAAAATCCAATTTTTTTGCCACAATCCGAACACCCCACATCAAGAATGTACATTTTAAGCTAAATTTGTATGTAATTAATAAGAACGAGAGCTAAGTTTTCTGCGTGCTATTTCTACTCTCCTCACTCAAGTGAAGAGAATCTGTTCTTTCTGGCAGCATTTGCCATTTTATATTTGCTAGGTAGTTTTTTTTTTTTCTTGGCTTTGCTGCAAAACAAAAATACTAACTTTTAAATTTTTTATTTTATATTAGTACTAAATAGTAAAATATTTTAAATTACACATGTCTGTTTGTGTCCGTTAGGAATTTTAATATATATATAAAAAGAAATTATTTTTAAAATCCATTGAGTCATGATAGGCCAAAAACACACCCTAGTGTATAATAAACATCATTTCAAATAAACAACAATAACTTTATGGATGCGATAAAAAGTCAAAAATATTCTTTAATTTTACTTTATTATTTGATTCCTTTCTCATTAAAAGTAAGTTGAAGATGTCCCTGTCATTAATAAACTTTTCACTTGGATTTCTACTTGAACGAAAATCCTCAAATTAACTAAAATTAACATGCTTTTAATTAGAATTATTGATTTAAAATGATTTTTCGATTGGACCTGACCTGTAACCCATTATATTTGGTCTTTAAATATCAAATACATAAAACAAAATGATAAAATAAAATTTCATAATTATTGTTGTTGTTGCTTCGTTCGTCATTGGAACTTGGACGCTTCTCTGGTCGTAGGTCGTCGGGAAACAATAGAGAAGAGGAGGACGAAGGTGAGGCCTGTTGAGTTTGACTTTCGCCAGACTCACCAAAAATCCACTACCACAGCCTCCGACAACATCAACCAAGTGACATCAACTTTCCACCGAAAAAACCACCCAAATAGCCACCAAAATTGCTCCACCACACTTATCAGAATCCGACGAAACTCAAACTCAACAAATCTCACCTTCATCCTCCTGTTTTTTACCATTTTCCGACGACCTACAACCAAAGAAGCCTCCAAGTTTTGGCGACGAACGAAGCAAACAACAACAATGGAGATTTTATTTTATTATTTTTTTCTTTATGCTTCTGATATTTAAAGACGAAATTTAATGGGTTGTAGGTCGGGTCTAATCAAAAATTCGTTTTAAATTGATAATTTCAATTGAATATTAGGTTAATTTTAGTTTATTTGGGGATTCCGTCCAAGTAAGGGTACAAATGAAAAGTTTATTAATGACAAAGACATTTTCAACTTATTTTTAATGGCAAGAATAAGATCAAACAATAAAGTTGAAAGATATTTTTAACCCGTATCCATAAATTATTGTTATTTATTTGACCAGACACAAATAAACATGTGTAATTTAAAATATTTTACTAGTAAGCACTACATTGTAAATATAAAATGGCAAATGCTGTCACAAAGAATAGATTCACTTCTCTTCACTTTAGTGAGGAGAGTCGAAATAGCACGCAAAAAACTTAGCTCTCAAAGTTCTTCATAAGTGCTTAATTATTTTTTTTAATTAATTACATTCAAATTTAGCTTAAAATTTACATTCTTGACGTGGGGAATTTGGATTGTGGCAAAAAAAATTCTTTTTTTTTTTTGCAGTTTAGGCTTCTTTCTTGAATTTTAATTATAAATTTTGCTTGTCAACTGCTTTTTTTTTTGCGCGCGGTGGGGCGAGGTTAACTTCTTTGCACATAACTAGAAATTTAGTTTAAAATTAACATTCTTGATGTGGAGTGTTTAGCTTAAACTTAGCTCTCTCCACTAATATATATGTATATTAGTTATACATATACAGTTATTTGGAATATATACATATAAAATTTGACGAATATATATATATATATAATTGGTCTCTCTACTCTTTCTCAATCTCACTTACCTCTCTACTATAATATGTAACTACAAATTGTAATTTTCACAAACTATAATTATTTTTGCCTTATTATGTTTTAAGTGTTTGCTCTTTTTAAAAAATCCTCAAAAATATATTTATCTTGCAATCCTCTTTAAAAAGAATTAATCGTGACTAATACATTTTTCTTCTTTTTAATCCAAAGATGTAATTGAAAAATAACTAATCAATAGTTGTTTAAGTTTATGTCATCCGATTATATTTCATACTCCAAATTTGCAATGCTTGAAGTATTTATCCATATGTAAACAGTTCATACAAAGATTCAGATTCAGAATTTAAATTTGATTGGTACAATCCTTTTAAGTATAAATTTTGATAGATCTTCACATATATATTTGTACTCCAAGCGACGACAACAACATGATGCCCAGTGAAATCCCGCAAGTGGAGTGTGAGAAGGTAAAATATATGCAGACCTTATCATTACCGAATAGAGAGACTGTTTCCGAGAGACATTGTACTCCATGCGACAAAATCATAAATCTATATTATATTAAAAGCGTGAAGTCTTTTAGCAATGTTATTTGGACTTCTTGCCTTACACTAAAATACTCCTCTTTAGACAAAATTGTACTTTCATCATTATTATATTATCATTCTAAAAATACTAAATATAATAAACAGAATAAAAATTTAATGGAAAAGATTTTCTTATTATAGTTAAATTCCTACAAAGAGATGCTTTTTCTAACTAAAAATAGACTTGATTCAAAAAGAAAAATAGTAAAAAAAAATTCAAATAATAATTAAAAAAATTAAAAAGATGTCCAAAAAAACAACATGAAATTCTAATTAACCCTCAAGTAATCGGATAAATATTCAATTGATTAGTTTATTATTTTACTATTTTTCTTAATTTATTATTTTATCTTTTATTTATTTAGTTTTAAGACTAACTTTTAGATTAGAATTTAATCATATTAAGAACTCACTTTTGATTTAGGACTATTCTATATAAATAATTATCCAAGCTATGAAGGAAAGGAAATGAAAGGACAAATATTATTATTTTTTTAATATTTAAGACTTTAAAATTAATTAAAATTTTCATTATCAAATATTTTGTTAAGAAAAGTATAGTAATATAACAAATTTTAAAAGAAAAAAAATAGTTTTTACATTGTAGGCATTACAAACAACAACAACAACAACAATAACAACATACTCAGTGAAATTCTACAAGTGGGGTATGAAGAGGGTAGAATGTACGCAGTTACCACTATCTCATAGAAGTAAAGAGATTGTTTCCGGGAACCCTCATCTCAAAACTCATATTGTAGGCATTAAACTATTTCATTTATATAGAAGTCTTTTTTCACATTAAATTTTAGTCAGTTAATCATTTAACTTCTGACTATTGATCTCCAAATTATTACTTATATATTCATAAACTATTCATATATGTATCTCTTATTATAAGTAATTGAATATTTATTTAATAACAAGTATTTTTTTTATGAGAAGAGGAACCATAGCTACTGTTTCAAACTTGATACCTCTAACATAGAAGCCTCAAGCCCAAACCACACTAGGCCATCCCAAAGGGTTATTTAATAACAAGTATTATTAATATATAATTTTTAAATTGAAATGATACATCACATACACTAAAGTAGTATATTTCAAAATTCTAATCCATTGTGCTTCATATATGTATTCCTTTCTGCATATGACTGAATGCTACAACAACATATTCAGTGTAATCCCACGAGGTGGGACGGTCTGGGTAGAAAGTATATAGATATTATCCCTATCTCGTGGAGGTACAAATGTTGTTTCTGATAGATTCTCTGCTCAAATAACGCGTAAATTCAATATTTCTATATTGAACATCGAATGGCTCAATTGGCTTACAAGTTCCTTCAAGAAAAGGTGCTGCGCGATTTTTGTAAACAAACTTTTAGCAGAAACACAGTTTATAATACAATTACATAGATAGTATATCTATCTCATAGAGCTAGAGATGTTTCTGATAGACTCTCGGCTCAAGTAAAGCGTAGATTCAATATTTCTATATTGAACATCGAATGGCTCAGTTGGCTTACAAGTTCCTCCAAGAAAAGGCGCTACGCCATTTCTGTAAACAAACTTTCAGCGAAAACACAATTCAGAGTACAATTTCTGAGTTGAGAAGCCCACTACTCCACCAGCAAAGCCAGAATAACTGTACCTTTTACTTACATTGGATGTATATGGTGCATGTTATGAAGTCGATAGAGTGAAAATCACTCAGGTGCTAAATGAGGACAGAAATGAATGGAACACATGTAGAAAAGCACTCAAGAACACAAGGAAATAGCGTCTAAGATTCACATAGGACTCTGAAAGCGGTGGAGTATATACTCGTCCCAGGTAAACTCTCACAAGCTCGTGCAAAACAGGGTGGCACGGTAGCTGAACATGGAAGTGTATGTAGTACTGCAATTGCATTTCAATTCAAGACGATTGGGCAAGTATCAAATCTGTGGTTGATAAAGTACCAGATTGATCGACATCAAGGCATTCAAACTCGTCCAACAAGAGAGACACATCTTCTTGGTTGATCTTCCCCATCTCCTTAAGTTTATAAATCACAAATTCAGCAGCCCTTTGCATATGAAAAGTGGAGCAAATCAGAATATCTTGAACTAGAAATACATAGGAGTAAAATAAAAGAGAAATAAGTTGAAATTGTTTGACAGGTGATAAACTAATTATTGGTAGCAGGCGTTGAGTTTTATAGTTTAACTTACCCTACAGTCCCATCATTATCAAGATCAGCTTCTTCCAAGTCCACATTTGTCATCCTTCTCGAAAGAACCCACTTCACCAGCTCCTTTTGTCTCCTTTCTGTGTTAAATTCAGCCACATAAAGGAAGAACTGAGCCAAACAAATAGTGCTGGTCAAAATCCAGAATATAGCAAAAATACGCCCTGCTTTAGTTGAGAAGCTTTTGTCTCCATAACCCAGCGTTGTGATGGTAGAACAGACACAATAAAAGGCATCAATGGTACTTAACTTTTCTACCTTGGCAAGGAACACTGTACCGACAACCATTAGCACCACAAGAGTGGCTGTTACAACGACGCACTTGTACCTTACTCTGTTGACTTCAAATTCCTCTAGAATATCACTCGGGCCAACTTTATCGCGCATATGCAACGCTTTGATTAATAGTGTTTCCTGTTTCTCCACTAGGTAGTCTGCTCCTTTACTTAGAACCATTCCAACAAGTGCCATCCCGGAGAAAACAAAGAAAGAAGCAAGCAGTTTAGCAGCAGGGCTGTTGGGCACAAGGTCCCCATATCCAACAGTGGTCATTGTTACAACACAGAAGTAAACAGAATCAAGTACTCCATTTACTTTCTTTCCCTCGATCTGGTTCTTAACAAAGTAAAAGCATGTGGTACCAACAGTCAAGTATATAACCAAGTAAAGAATGACTTTCCTAAAACTCGGATGGAGTTTATTCAATATTGACTGGTAACGTGGGAGTGATTGGTTGTCCTTTATTTCATTTATTTCTCCAGGAACAAATTCCGCCATAGGAGCACTTTTAAATCGGCGAAGTCTTCTTCGCCTTGGATCAACATTTTGAAGGGTTTTAGGCATCTTGTCTAATAAGGGCTGCTTTATGTTGTTGTCCACCATTCCAAGCAGAATCAACTGCCTCTAGAGACCCTGAGAGAAATTAACGAGAATGTTGAAGTCCTCTAGATTCACTAATTAATTCCAAACAAATTGAATTTTTTGGCCGAGCAACTCAATTTAAAGCCACAAGAAAACTAACAAGATAAAAGAAACAACAACAATGTACCCCGTATAATGACTCTAGTGGGATCTGAGGGTGGTGTGTATGCAATCTTAACCCCTACCTTATGAAGGTAAAGAGTTTGATTCTAGCAGACTCTCGGCTCAAGAAAAGCACTAACAAGATTATAACATAATAATAATATGACAATCTTCTCACATTCGTCATACACTAAAACTGCGCCAATTAAAGACAATTTAGTTTTTAATGTGTGAAGAAACTAGAAAACTGGATGGATCCGACATACATGCATAAAACTGAGATAAGCTTGTCTGCTACTACTTCAGCAAAAGCTACGGTTTTGTACATCCTTATCAACAATTCTAGGATATAGAGGCAAAGTTGATGTCAACATGGACGATAATCTCAATTCTGAGAAGTCAACGGCTAGTTAAGCAGCATTTCTGTATTAATGCCTCTTTTTCCTCGATTAGAGCTTACCTATAACGACCCCAGGCCATTTGCTGGTACTAATAGTTGGGTCGCCTGGTCATTCATTTGGATTTTGTGTAATTTTCCGCGTTTGAAGGCTTTCATAACTTGAAAAGTTTTCTTCAGTAAAAAATGTAGGTTTCAGGATGCAGGAACTAATGGAGACAACAATAGTAAAGGAAACAAACAAATAAAGATAGAAGTAAGTATTGCGCGAAAATAGTTGCAATATACTCTTACATGGTATGATGTTGTCCTCTAAGGCGGTCAAGCACGCACAGTTTTCCCAAAAGGCCTCACACCTGACAACCACAACCCCATACCCAAAACTCCACCATCTTCATTCATCTCACTGAATCATTAACTTTGATACCGGTTTTTTGGCCAAAATATCCCCCAGATCTCTTACGGATAGTGATATTGCCCATTTGGGCCACACACCATGAAGAGACTCCTGCACCTTATATGTAGGTTCTTTTTCTTTTCAACTTCTTATGTGGGAATTAGTTCACACACCGAATAATAAGCCCCTAAAGTGAATTCAAATAGGAAAAAATAAGCTGTACAGACAAATTACTCCCTCTTTAGAATCAAAAAGAAGAATTACTTTATGCACACCCTTGAGTGGAAATTGGCTTCACAAGCAATTGAGCAAGCTGCCATGGAGTTCAATGAATGAAGGGCATACATCCTTCAATTTCACAATCTAGAGTAAATGGGTTTAGAGTGAGTAGAATTATACATTATACACGCACCTTTTAAAAAATTCAAACTATCCTTTTAAAAAAAAAAAAAATTGTGGCGTCCAAGCCCACTTACACATATCTCAATTGTTCCACCATATACCCACTAACTCCCACCAACATTGACACCAATTAACTCTACAAGAGGCGGATTAAGAACTAGAACTCTATGTGTTCGTCCCCAAAATTCTACCAAGGCCCATGTGATAGGTTGAGTTCGAAATCTATTATATAATAAATGTTTTAACACATATACAAAGGCCAAAACCAATTTCTATCTTACATTTGCCCTTGATTTACACTGCCCGCCAAGTCTTAGACAGATAGGAAGAAACCATATATAGCTGGTTTAACACTTCTTATTTATATTGCTTGGACTTCTCAAAAATAATGTCGTGGTGTGTCGCATCATTCAAAAAGTATGCAATTCTTTGAGTGTCCAAGCAACATATGAAGATTACAAACTTGAACCATATGGGTTCGAGTTCTAAATTCTCCCACAACCCACTCGCTTAACTGAGTTTGAAATCTGTTATTTGTATTTTATAGTAAATGTTTTAACACATATACAAAGGTCAAAGCTAATTTCTACCCTACATCAGCCCCTAATTTACTTTACTCATCAAGTCTTTAAGCAGATTGTAAGAAATAAGAACAACAACATACTAAGTATAATCAACAACAATAATACCTAGTGGAATCCCACAAGTGGGTCTGGAGCGGATAAAATGTACGCAGACCTTACCATTACCTCACAGAGATAAAGAGAATGTTTCTAGAAGATCCTCGTCTAAAAAAATATAGGCCCCAAAGCAGAAGATACTAGACAAGAAAGAAAAAGCGCCTAAAGTGGAAAGCAAATGATAATATATAAATACAACAAAATAATATACATACCACGTACAATAACAACTTAAGATATAAAGACACAGTTAATCCTACTAACCTACTACAACGCAATGCACAAGGCCAGACATCATCCTCCCTCCTTCGAGAGCTCCACTCCTTTCTATCTAAAAGTCATAGATATGAAGTAGCACCATATCCTGTCTAATCATCTCCCCCAAATACTTTTTCGATCTACTTCTACCCCTCCGCATAACCCCTAAATACAATCTCTCGACTTCCGCCCCTAACTTCTCTCGAATGGTCTCAGTATAACCCTAGAAGTAAAATAAATCAAATACTATATTAAAGGCTTATCCAAATGCATCTCTGATCTATATTGCTTCGACATTTCAAAAATAATGTAGAGATGTACTAGATACTCCAAAAACTATGCAACTTTTTGAGTGTCCAAGCAAACATAGCTTCTCATAATGTAGATCCAACCTCTTTTACAAATCAAAAAACAAGTTATTCAGCCATAGACTATGCAGAATTTCAGCAAAATTTTCACAAAATAACATAAAATAGTAAAGTCAACACTCAAAATTACTCTTCCTGAGTATAGATCTATAAAAAAAATTTAAAGAAAGTGGGAAAAAAAGAGTCATTAGTGTGAATTACCCAGAGAAAAACCTTACCAAGTCTGCTGAAACTTGTACTTGTTTGAGGGAATTGAAGCAAAAAACTTGAATCTTCTTTACAGTAAATTATACATTTGATTTCTTCATCAAATGGAACTAAGAATACCAGACATTCATAGAGTAATCTGCTATTGGCTTCAGCTCAGTTGACAATTTTGATGGTGATTATTGTTTTGATAAAATAATATTATAAAATTTACATGTAAACATTTTGAATTTAAATGAATTTATCAAAGAACGAAAGAAGCTGGCCACGTCTCAATTGGAAATCTATAGAAAAATGACAAAAGTGGTCCCTTAAATATTGTAGTGTCTTTGTTTTGTTTTATACGATTATGATATGAGTTATTAATTTTATCATCAAAATTATTAATAATATTAAAAATATATATTTATTTGACTAACCAAACTTAAATATGAAACATCAACGGAGATCTGATGGTGATTTGTGGGTTCTACATGATTATAAAGTGGTGAGAGATGATAGTGACAATTGAAAAATAACCCCAAAAAAATGTTTAAAAAAATATTTTAGACAGTTGAATCAACTTTATTAAATACGAATCGTTAAATTAGAATTTAGAGGGACACATATCATTCCTTTGCATGTTAATTTATTTATAAAATTTGTTGGAGTCCAAGGGAACAATAAGGGGTTGGTAAATACGAATTTGAGAGAAAATTTTTTTTCTATTACTCACAAGAATAAATTACAAAAATAACTCTCAAACTCACAGTCTTTCTAACACACTTTCTTGATGTTTTTCTAGTGTGTTACAAATGAAAATTGCACATCTATTTATAGTAAATTTTAGAGGTGTGAACAAAAACTTCATCTTCAAAAATGATGGCTGCAATATCTCCATTTTCAACAATGGCTGGTTCAACAATGGTGGTTGTTCAGCAATGGTGGCTGGACTTCTTCAATTCTCCCCCTCCATCCATATCCGGAACAAGCATCCTGGCTATCGACATATGAATGATAAAATTCCACTATTAGGCTAGAACAATAATTTCAAAAACTTTAGAGATCAAATTGTAATTTTAGAAAGATTAGGGGTCAAACTATAATTCTAGAAAGAATAGGGGCCAATTTGATATTTTCTAAAAGTTGAGGGACTAAATTGAAATATTAGAAAATATGAGGGGTCAATTTATAATTTTAGAAAATATTGCAGATTTCAGTTATGAACAGTATTTTCGGTCGTCTTCTCCGGTAGAACTTTGGTGAACTAGTGTCATCGTTTTCCGGCAGAACTCCGGTGAACAGTGTATTCGTCTCCGACAGAAATCCAGTGAACAATGTCGTCGTCTCTGGCAGAACCCCGGTGAACAGTGATTCCGACAAAATTCTAGTAGATATGATCGAACTTTGACTACGATTTATGGGCTCGTTGAAACTCCGATTAGGTCGTCGTTTGGTGCGTTGGATTCCGTTCGACGAGACGAATCCAATGGTGCAATCAGAATTAGATTTCGAACAAAGATCAGAAATTCGGTGAACAATCTCCGTCATCTAAAAACTCGACCAACGCTTCTAACTTGGCTCTGATACCACTTGTTAGAGCCCAAGGGAATAATAAGGCGTTGGTAAACACGAATTTGAGAGAAAAAAATTTCTTCTATTGCTCACAAGAATAGATTACAAAAACAACTCTCAAACTTACACTCTTTCTTACACTCTTTCTTAGTGTTTTTCTGGTGTGTTACAAATGAGGATTTCACCTCTATTTATAGTAGATTTTAGAGGTGTGAACAAAAACTCCATCTTCAAAAATGATGATTGCAATATCTTCATTTTCAACAATGACAAGTTCAACAGTGATGGCTGGACTTCTTCAAAATTCACATTATCCACGTTGTAAGTTTATTGTTAGTTTTTATCATACTGCCTTACTGTTACTCATTGATAGTCGCATTTTCATACCTTACATTGCATTTGGTCATA